>SNQJ01S0173172.1:19585-29893 GCA_010110895.2 Picea sitchensis
ATTTTGGCTCTTTGTGATGTCTACTTATGTTTTATGTCTTTGATGGTTTATGATGTCTAATCTATATGATGTGATCAATGTTTCATGATTTTGTATATGTAATGATGTCTTGATGTGATAAATGCCAATCTAACACTAGGTTAGCCATATTATATGTTAATTGATTAAATTGTTGTGGAATATATGTAAATGTAATTGAATAAAAGTTTTGAGATAAGAGTCTAACTTGTAGGTATTTGCGAAAGAGGCAAGGATCGCAGACACGGTATACATTGTTGATTTGTAGAATGACAAGCTGAGAATCTAATAAAATTATAAGGTGATGAATGTGGCAGTGACTGGACTTGGCAAGGAGACCAATGACGAAGGCATATTCTGCTTGGTTGTTGGTGGTTGAGCCTAAACATATGTCGTTGGAGTGGAGCAGTTCATGTGAGGGGATAGCCTTCTAGAGAGGCTAGGATGTATGTGCCTTTAGTGAGGTAGTGTTGGATGATGTAGGGTCCATGCCATAATGAATCAAATTTTCCATGACTGAGAGCATCCTGGGTGATATCATAG
Source organism: Picea sitchensis (assembly GCA_010110895.2). Classification (NCBI taxonomy): domain Eukaryota; kingdom Viridiplantae; phylum Streptophyta; class Pinopsida; order Pinales; family Pinaceae; genus Picea; species Picea sitchensis. The sequence goes on from SNQJ01S0173172.1 coordinate 20,147, forward strand.
GCTATGACGCGATCTAATTCATTAAATGAACGGAGGTTGACATGGTGGTGAAATGTGGGTTTGGACCATTTTTTAGTGGCCTCATTATTCTATAATGAAGACCAATGATCTTCATCCAGCGAATATAAGGTCAGCAAGCATTTATCCATTGGAGAAGTGTCAGGTAATAGCTCGACGGAGGTGCGTAACGTGGGAATTTTACACTCGATTGGGAGGGTCGCTTCGATCCCATGGACAAGATGAATCGATGTAAAACTGGTGGCAGTTTTGACTACTATGTGATAATCCCATAATGTTGAAAACAACATATGATGCCAGTTGGTCTTATGTTTTTTTATGGTACATTGTAGCATGGTTTTGAGGACTTTATTGACAACCTCGACCTGTTCATTGGACTGAGGGTAGTATGGGGAGGAAAACTCATGGAAAAAGTATAACTTTGAGGAGAGTTATGTGAATATATCATTCTTGAAGTGCTTACCATGATTGGATACTAACTATAGTTGAATTTTGAAATGGGTAATGATGTGGTTGAAGAAAAAATGCATTGTTGTGTTAGCGTTATTGTTGAAGGTAGGCATGGGTTCGGCCCATTTGGTAAAGTAATATACGGACATGACAATGTACTTATGTCCATTATTGGATGGAGGATTGCAATTCATGAAGTATATGTCCCATTTGCAGAAAGGGTCGACGGTGATGACTGGATGTAGAAGAGCGGCTGGTGCTCATAATTTGTTTGCATAGAGCTAGAATTTGTCGCATCGCTTGACAGCGTGGATGCAATAATGAAGTAGTGTGGTCCAGAAGTATCCTACTCAAATTATTTTTTGGGTGGTGGATGTACCTGAGAGATGGCCAACACAGGTGTTGTTGTTGGCCCTTGAACAATTTTTGAGGATTCTTGGTAATGTTTGACCTAATTTTGGGACTTCGACAGGCTGTCGAAAATGAATCACAAGTTGAAGCGGAGATCACAATATCTCAGCCCCTTTTTAGGGATTTTTGGGTTTTGGGCTTATGCAATGGGTATGGGGATGTTGGCCCATGGGTTTACCCATGTTTAGGCCTAATTTTGTAATGTATAAATAGATATCTAGGCGTAGTGGCTAGTTAGTAGTGAATGGATAACTTAGCACTAATGAGCTAAGTGCAAATAGTCCTGAATGCTCTGTGCAAATTGTGTATGACTTGCAGAGCTAAGTGCAGGTAATTGTAAGAAGGCTTGGTACTGTAACCTAGCTTGGGAAAGGAGGATCTGGTGAAGTGCACGTAGATATCCTGTCGTATGAGGAGCAGGATTTTGAGGCTCTGTGCATGTAAGAATATTGAAAGAAACTAATAAAGAAGACAAAGAGTTGGTGGATGTAGCCCCAGGGAGTGGGTCAACCACGTATATTCTGTGTTGCTATGATTTGTGTGATATATTGATGTGTTTATGTGTTTACTTGTTTAGATTCTTTGATATAGATGAATGGTAGATAGATCTATTGATGCTATGTGATTAATAATATGGATGAATTCTAGATCTGACCTATGTGGATGTTCTTAGTGCTTTAATATGGTAGATCTAGTTGAATACTACAATGCTCTGTAATTAGGGTTTTATCTATAAAGTAGATACTGGTTTAATATTGATGAACTATAATTGTTAAATGCTTTGATAAGGTGTTATAATCACAGATTTATGTCCCAGCTAAGGTTGCAGACACTGGAGTCCTGCAACCATCCCTTCCTCTACCTCGGGTGAGACTTCATCTACTTCACAGGTGTTTTCGAAAGCACCGGTAGTTAGAGTTTTGTTGGTGCATTGTTGTAACATTGAACCCCGGGTCTACCCCTGTGCCAACAAATGGTTCTGTTGCAGGTCCACACTATTCAGAGAAAAGGCATGGAAGTGGCTCAGAGACTCCAACCTATACAGGATGAGGCTTGCCAACTGTTCACAGAGATTGAAGGCCAAGGAGTAGAACTGGAGCAAGTCATCACTGCAACCGAACAATGCTTAGAGGGACCTATCAAGGAAGTAGTTATCCAAGAGTTTTCTGAGAAGGAGGCCTTAGCACAACAATAGGTAGAAGCATATTGAGCCAAGATCGAGGTTTTTGAAGTAGACATACACATATCAGAGTGAATCGGGATGAGTCACGGGTGAGTGTTGGGGGCCTGTTGGCCCTTCACCAAGTTTTGAGGATCCCTGGTCATGTTTGACCTAATTTTGGGACTTCGACAGGCTGTCGAAGATGGAGCATAATTTGAAGTGGAGATCATGGGAGCTCAGCCCCTTTTTAGGGATTTTTGGGTTTTTGGCTTATGTAATGGGTATGGGGATGTTGGCCCATGTGTTTACCCATGTTTAGGCCCAATTTTGTAATGTATAAATAGATAGCTAGGCGTAGTGGCTAGTCAATAGTGAATGGACAACTTAGCGCTAATGAGCTAAGTGCAAATAGTACTAAATGATCTATGCAGACTGTGTAAGACTTGCGGAGCTAAGTGCAAGTAATTGTAAGAAGGCTTGGTGTTGTAACCTAGCTTGGGGAAGCAGGATCTGGCGAAGTGCGCGTAGATCTCCTGTCCTATGCGGAGTAGGATTTTGAGGCTTTGTGCATGTAAGAAGATTGAAAGAAACTAATAAAGAAGATGAAGAGTTGGTGGACGTAGCCCCAGGGAGGGGTTGAACCATGTATATCCTGTGTTGCTATGCTTTGTGTGATATATTGATGTGTTTATGTGTTTACTTGTTTAGATGCTTTGATATAGATGAATGGTAGATAGCTCTATCAATGCTATGTGCTTAATAATATGGATGAATGCTAGATATGACCTATGTGGATGTGCTTAGTGCTTGAATATGATAGATTTGGTTGAATATTGCGATGCTCTTTAATTAGGGTTTTATCTGCAAAGTAGATACTGGTTTAATACTGATGAACTGTAATTGCTAAGTGTTTTGATAAGGTGTTATAATCACAAATCTGTGTCCCAACTAAGGTTGCAGACACTGGAGTCCTACAACCACCCCTGCCTCTACCTTGGGTGAGACTTCATCTGCTTCGAAGGTGTTTCTGAAAGGGTTGGTAGTTAGGGTTGTGTTGGTGCGTTGTTGTAGCATTGAACCTCGGGTCTGCCCCTATTCCAACAACTGCTATGGAAATAGTTCAAGACTCTGTCTGCTTCATCGATGGTCAGACATTGATGGAGTATAGTGTCGACCCCACATTAATACAAGATGTCACTGATAAGGAGGTATCAAGGGTCCTGATGGCGAATGCACCGATGATCGTCTCAAGAGAGATGAGACCCAAAATTCTATGTTTGAAGGTAGATGAGAAGGTCGCCATACCAGGGGTCATCAAAGGGGATGAAGAAGAGGTGTTCATGAGGAAAATACGTATTGATGGGTGAAGCTTTAGCATCTGAGGGAAACTCCGTAATGAGTTCAGTGAGAATGGATGCTTTCTTTCTTTTGGGAGTTGAGAAATCTAGGTCATATTCCTGAAGGATGACAATCCAGCAGGAAAATATTCCATTAAGAAAGTATTGCATGGGGTTATAATCTTCTACGACATTGATAGTGCGAAGCACGATATAGTGACGTAGTTTCTGAACTACAAGGAAAACTACGAGGGCTAGTTTCTCATCATGATTGTGTTTCAGGGGTGGTCCTGAAAGATTTTTACTTGTGTAGTAAATGACATGTTCTCTTCCTTCATCCCCTAGTTGGATGAGGACTCCTTCTACTGAGACAATTGAGGCAGAAAAGTAGAGGATGTAGTTGTGATCATAGTATGCAGGAATAATCAAAGGGGAATTTGATAGGGTCTCTTTTAAATCATCAAAATTGGTTTGAGCATGTTCATCCCATTGAAATGGGATATAATGATACAGTAAGCGTAGGAAACCGTGCAAGCCAGTGGAAAAAACTGGGACAAAGCGACTTAACAATTTGGCTTTGCCTTGTAGGCTCTATAGTTGGCACAAATTTCTAGGTGGTGGAATTTTTTTGATAGCTTGGACCTTGAGGGGGTCCACCATGATGCCATGTTGGGAGACAATGAACCCAACAAGGTGCCCGATGGTGAGGCAAAATACAGGCTTGAGGGGGTTCAAGCGGATATTGTACTAGTGACATCGTTGAAAGACAACGCATAAGTCATCTAAATGATGAGTTTGTTTCTTGGATCAAGCATTGAGGTCATCCAAGTAAGTGAGGATGATGTGAGAAAGATCATGGAAAACATAATTAATGGCCCATTGAAATGTAACACCTGTGTTTTTGAGTCCAAAAGGCATGACACGATAAGAAAAAGTGCCCCATGGGGTAGTAAAACCAATTTTATACTGATCTACTGGATGGATTTGGATTTGATTGTAGCCAGAGAACCCATCCATGAAGGACAAGGCCTCATGGTTGGTGCAGTCATCAATAATTTGGTCAATGAAAGGGGTTGGGAATTTGTCTTTGGGACAATCATGGTTGAGATCGCGAAATTCAGTGCAGACGTGAATAATGCCTTGTCTTTTGTTAATGAGGATGGGGTTGGAAACCCATGAGGTATACCCAATGGGGTAAATGAACCCAGTGGTGCATAACTTGTCAATTTCGGCTTTGATATCCACAAATTTAGATGGGTGAAGTGGGTGCTTGTTTTGACGAACTAGGATGACATCTGGCCATGTGTCGATGCAATGTTTCACTATAGAAGGATCGAGGATGGGCATCTCCATATATGAACAGGAAAAAATATCTCGATATTCCTAAAAGAGAGAATTGTAAGCTTTGAGTTCCTTATGGGAGGATGTGATGCCAATGGTGATTTCTTCTATGATTCCTGATTTGATGGAAATGTCAATTTTGTCGGTGTGGGAGATATTGGCCATGTTGCCTTCTTCAAAATCATCTAGGGCGGGGATAGGGTTGTTGAACTAGTCTATATTCCCTAACGAAATAAAATCCTTGGCTTCGATTGCATATATGGAGGCTTGGATAGGAAGGCCAAAGGCTTTCTGTGAGAGAAAAATTGCTCGATGATGGAGTGCATTCCATGAGAAATTGATGGTAGTGAGTTTCTCTAGGATATCTTCATCGCAGTGGAAAACGCGAGAATACAGGGGATCTAGGGAGGTGACATGGGTAAATTTCATAGTGTGGTTGTCCTCAAGTGTTGAAGACGTAGATGGGATATCGCAACTATGTTGTGATGGATCGCTTGACATAAACCAAATGTACAAATACTGTGGGTGATAGACTACAGTAGGGGGAAATATTTCCTGTGGGAAATGAACCAAAAAATTGGGAGGATTTGGGAGAACATCCTCAGACAGTCTATATATGAACCATGGAGGGGTCGGAAGTGACTCTGGTTTAGGGGAGGGGATGTTGATAGTATCTAGAGAGGGCATGATCCTTGGTGAGGTGGTCATATGTGATTGAATAGGGTTTGAATGATGACCTCAGTATGCCACAATCAAAGGACATCGATATGTGAAGTGAGAAAGTGATTCACAAAGAGCGCAAGGGAATATCATCCATTCGGGGACTAAGGAAGAGACATAATGCATGTCGGTGACATGAGTACCAAAAAGTGGTGGCATAGAGGGATATTGCTTAAAGGTTTGGCGTACTTCCATTAGCGTCTGGTGAAACTGAGGTAGAGCTGGGAAATGATGAGTGTAGTGGCCATATTCTGAACAGATGGAACAAGTGAATTTGGTTCGTAGCCCTTTACTACCTGTAGTGGAGGATGCAGTCATAGTACTTGATGTGCTTGGATAAATGGTTAGAAATGTGGTTGCTCGAGGGAGTTGGATCAAATTGTGTAACTCGGGAAGATAAGGACATATATTAGTGGGGTGTCCCTCTCTTTCGCATAGCACACAAAGAGGTTGAAATCGAGGAGGAAGTGGAGTTGTAGGCTCTTTCTTATTTTGTCTGTCCCCATCCATGGTAGTGGTGCTAGCAATTGGGGGTGAGGGTGGCATGGTCAGAGATATTACTAGAATCTCCATAGGGATTCCCTCTGACTCAGGAGGGAGATATGGTTGAGGAACCATCGTTGGTGGGTGTAGATACCAGACAAGGATGGCGAGCACCATGTTGGAAAGGGTAAGCGTCATGACTACCTAAAATGCTTGTACTCTCGGTGGGGGGTAGAAAAAGGGAATTTGAGTAATGGCCTGAGGAATTGTCTCCCAAACTAGGATTTTACCCTGGGGGAGGGGGAAATCATGGATAAGTTGTGTATTAGGGTTTTGAGATAATCCCTAAGGTAATATTTCTTCAATTGGTGGGGAATTGAGGTGTGGAGAGGCCTCAGTGGGAGGAATGGTGTCTGTGATGTCAATTCCATTAGAATATACAATACACACTTGTTTTGAAGGGTGTATGAGAGGTGGTGCTCCATGGTATCCCCCCAGCAAGGATGGGTCCTTGAAAATTATGGGGGCCATGTCAATGAGTGAGTAAGCATCGAAACTAGTGCAAACAAGAGGTAAGATGTTATCAATGTTGGTGGAGTGGTTAGGCTCTTAATGTGTAATTTGGTTGATGGTGACGATTTTCCCATTATGGGGGAATATTATCATTCAAAACACATAAGAGGATATGACCTTCATAGAGTACATGTAGCTACGTCCAAACAATATATTATAATCAAGCGAGGTGTCGATAACCTCAATGTCAATGAGGATGGTTTTTCCCTCGAGTTCCATGGGGACATTTTGAAAGAGCCCTTCAAGGGAGGATGGTCGACCATCATAGGATCTCAAGGTGATGGAGGATGGTACTAGCTCAGGGGAGTTGAGTTTCTACCATATCATTTTGTACATGATGCAAGTGAATGCACCTTCATCAATGATACACCGATGAACCATGATGTTTCGAATCTTGACTGGTATCTGGAAAGCTACCAGAGCAAAGAGATGAGGTTCTTTTCTATCTAGATCAAATTTGATGAGTCTAGTATCATCTGGGTCAACTACCCCCAAGGTGAAAAGAAAGGATTTTCATTGAGTTGGACAAGTTTGGAGGACTTCCAATACAGACATGGATGCAGGAGATTGTGCCAAGTCATCAACCAAATTGTAGTTGTGTGCTTCCCTAGATTTAAGGTGTTAGCACTGAGATTCACCCTCATAATACAAGGGGGTAAGCCCAGTACCCATCAGAATGTTTGGTGGATGTTAGTTTTATGAATGGAGGTCAAATGGACAAAAATCAGTACAAGAATTATTTTAATACAGAAACTGGACAAGAAATGCACAAGGAAGTGAGGGCCTCATTAACTTTGTTCTGTGATTTGAGTTTAAGTGTGAGTAGAAGGAAGACTTAGTAAGAGAGGTGAACAAGACTGCTATGGGCATCCAACTTTCAAGTAGCTTGGTGAAGAAAAACTTAGGCTCAAGAGCACTCTTGAACTCAAGTTTCAGACACTGAAATATGTCATAGCAGCACAATAATCAAACCTACATCATCATGCAACTACAACAAATCGACCAAATCTTCCATGCTCGAGCCTTTCAACATAAGGGGAAATAAGATAATAAAGAAGCTCACTAAAATTGGTCACAACAATACTGTAATCAAACCTACATTACAATAGAACTACAACCCTCCATTGGATCCTCCATGCCCGAGTGTTTCAACATAGGTTTTACAAATAAAAGAGAGAAGTTGACTTCTATTAATGTGAAAGTCTCAAATTTGATACATGACCAGAGAACAACTTTGGCATCAAAATTACACAGTAGGGAGCTCGACTCAACCAGTTGACGACCATAAAAAAATATTGAACTAATCAATTTATACTCAGATCAATCCACAACTCTCATGAGTGTGATTTGGCCATTTCATTCAAATCCTTTCATCTACGCCTTCTTCTATCAGACTGTGCGTGTATCCTTCTGTTATAGATGATCTCAGATCAACATGGGCCTGAAGGAAAAATAGTCCATAGGGGTACCTCGGGCTAACATTCTTCTGTCTCCATGACCAAACCCTCCATGCTTTCTAATTACTGAGTGATTCAAGGTTTCAACTATCATTCCTTTCTTTATTAACTGTTATTTCATTAGGTTCATGATGAGGCTTAATTCCTAGGGGGACACCATGTGTTGTTGTTGGATTTGACATTATATAAGCATGTGATTGCAGGGCCATCAAAGGTGGTTTGGATTTACACCACTTTGAGACTGCAATTCCCCACCAACTTCCATGTACCTCCCTCGCTATACCATGTTTTCAATTGTGGGACCACTCAATAATTTTAACGCTTGATCAAGTTGTGTCCCCACAATGAAGCATGGTTGTCTATCTGTTCGTGATCTATGATCTAGGTAACCCTGCTACTTATTGTCACATGCCTCTCTAGGATGGACCCTTATTCCTGCTATGAAGATCCATGGCTCACAATTACTTTGGGAGTTCGGGATTTGGGCCTCTTTGATGCGTAGCTCTTACAATCCTCTAAAGTGTTGAATTCCCAAAGTGGTAGATATGGTGACGCATGGCCTTTTGATTTGGACGACCAAGATTTACTTCGAGAGTTCAAGCTTCGAGCCTCTTTGATGCGTAGCTCTTACAATCCTCCCAAGTGCCGAATTCTTGAAGTGGTATATCTTGTGACATGTGGCCTCTTGATTTGGATGACTGAGATTTACTTCGAGAATTTAGGCTTTGGGCCTTTTCTTCTACTTTCTCGTGCAACCCTCCAAAGTAAATATCCCGATGTGTGAGATCTGTCGATGCATGGAGTCTTGATTTGGACGACCGATACTTATTTCAAGAGTTTCAGATTTAGGCCTTTTCTTCTTCTTGTTCACACAATCCTCTAAAGTAAATCTTCTGAAGTGTGAGATTTGTCGACGCGTGGAATTTTGATTTGGATGACCAATATTTACTTCAGGACCTTTAGTAGTTCGGGGATTCTAGTGATACTGCTACCAAGATCAACGGTCCTTGTTGGTTTGAGATCAATGTTCCACAATTATTTCAGGATTTTGGGCTTCCGCTCTTTGGGACTTTTCAATGCATAACTCCCACAATCCTCCAAAGTAAATCTTCTGAAGTGTGGAATATTCCTCCATGTGTCCTCAGCCTTCAATGGCTCGGAACTTACTTCGGGACTTCAGCTCCTTTGTCTAGTCGTTAATCCTTACGCTAATTTGAAATATCGATCACCCAAGAACTATTGATATGAGATGATCCTGGGATCTCCTTCTTTGAAAATTGAACCCACCTGCTATTACCCATGATTTTGGTCGTCATGATGATGTATTGATGATGGTGTACTTAGGCTCTTCATAAGAACTTTCTCCTAAGAAAAGTTACTTTCAACTCTTCCCAGAAAACTCATTTTTGGAGAAGGTTCATAGGTTGCTAATGTATTTGGGTGCGATAATGACTCATTCTCATAGGCTACTTTAAGCCAGGGTGTAAACTTCTCGCACTGTGTTGAATAGCCAGGGTGCGAACTCTTCCTAAAGCATGGAAAAAGAAGAATTCTCAATGTTTCTAGAAGGGAATCTTCTAGAAGAATGGATTGGCATTCGAATGGTTATCTTTGTAGTGGATTCCCTGATATTTTGGGATCATTCTTATCCAAGTAACTATCTCATTCTTTCCTATATATTGAGGGAATTCTGATGGAAAAGATTAAGCAAGATTCATTGGAGAATTGGTGAAAGAATTGTGTGAAGGACTTAGCTTGAACAATAGCTTGGAGACTCTAGCAAGTCTATCAAGTG
>SNQJ01S0173173.1:0-16845 GCA_010110895.2 Picea sitchensis
GGGTCACAAGCAAATCTTATTTCTGAAGAGACTGTTAAGAAACTTAAGTTGGAAACCAGTCCACATCCTAAGCCATACCCTCTTGGTTGGATATGTGATAATGCTAAGTTACAAGTAACCAGGAAGTGTAAACTTAGGTTTGATATAACTGCCAATTTTGTTGATGAAGTAGAGCTTGATGTGATTCCGTTGGATATATGTGGTATTGTTTTGGGAAGTTCGTATTTGTATGATAGGAAAGCTATTTTCTATCTTCAGGAGAATAAGTATCATTTGTTTAAATATGGGGTTGAGTATGTTGTCAGAGATCACACTAAGAATATGAATTTATCAATCATAAATGCAGGGCAAATGAAGAAGTTAGTTAATGCTAGTAAAAATTTTGTTCTCTTAATGATCAAACCTAAAAATCATGTTGAGAACGAAGCATTTCAAGGTTGTGATACTAAGTTAAAATCCAATCTATTTGAAGTTGTTAATCAGTATGATGATATGTTTAAAGAACCTAAGGGGTTGCCTCCAAAAAGAGGAATCCAACATGAAATTTAGTTACAACAAGATTATCCACTTCCAAATATTGGTATGTATAGAATGTCAGTTATGGAAAATGCTGAGATTAAAAAAAAAAATCAGGAGTTGTTAGACAAAGGGGTAATTGTGCCAAGTTCTTCGCCATGTGGATCTCCAATTGTGTTAGTTCCAAAGAAGGATGGAACGTGGCGAATGTGTGTTGATTTCAGGGCTTTGAACAAAATAACAGTTAAAAATCATTATCCTCTTCCGCGAATTGATGATTTGCTTGATCAATTAAAAGATGCCAAATATTTCACTAAGTTAGATTTAAGTAGTGGTTATCATCAGATCAGGATTGTTGAGGGCAACGCATGGAAGACAGCTTTTAAGACTAAGCAAGGTTTGTTTGAATGGATGGTAATGCCTTTTGGACTTTGCAATGCACCTGCTACTTTCATGCGAGTTATGAACGATGTCTTAAGGCCTTTTCTAGATGATTTTGTTATTGTCTACTTAGATGATATTTTGATTCTCAAAAAATCTCATGAAGAGCATATTGAACATGTGAAAAAAGTTTTGGATGTTTTGAGGAAAGAACAGTTGTTTTTGAAGTTGTCCAAATGTGAATTTGGCAAAACTTCGCTTATTTACTTAGGGAATATTGTTGGTGGAGGTGAATTAAAAATTGATCCTTCTAAAGTTAAAGTTATTTTGGAATGGTCCAGACCCAGCAATGTGACAGAGGTAAGGAGTTTTTTGGGAGCTGCCCAATACTGGAGAAAGTTTATTGCTAACTTTTCGTCCATTGCAGCTCCATTACATGCTGTGACTAGTGTCAAGCAAGGTTTTCAATGGGGAGTCAAGAAACAATAGGCTTCTGATACTTTGAAAGAAAAGATCAGTTCAACGCCAGTTCTTGCACTTCCAAATTTAAGACAACCTTTTGAAATCCAAACAGATGCAAGTAATTATGCGATGGGAGCATTTTTGCTTCAGTATGGTAAGCCAATTTTTTTTCATTCTGAGTCGTTTAATGGTGCTGTGATTAATTATCCTACTTATGATAAAGAATTATATGCATTGGTTCAAAGTGTTAAGAAATGGAAGCATTATTTGTTGGGAAAAGAAACCATTATTCACACCGATCATCAACCTTTGAAATATTTACAATCACAGTCAAAGCTACAACAAGCTAGGCACTTCAGATGGATGGGTTTTCTTCAACAGTTTCATTTGGTTATTAGGTATAAGAAGGGAATTTTTAACAAAGTCGTTGATATGCTTTCCAAGCCTATTGTTAGTGCTTCAGTTATTCTTAAGCAGAGTCCTATAATGCATGAAAGTTATGTGGACTTCGCCATTCTTAAGCGTAGTCCTATAATGCATGAAAGTTATGTGGAACAATATGCTTTAGATGCTCACTTTAAGGAAGTATATGAAACTTTGTGCCACTCTACCATGTTGGAAGAATTGGATTATCATTTGCATAATAATCTCTTGTATCATCTTGGCAAGCGGTGTATTCCAAAAGGAGAAAGAATCAACATCATAAGAGAAGCACATTCTTCTCTTTATTGTTGGTCATTTGGTGTAGGCAAGACAATAGCAAATTTGCAACATATTGTTACCGCCTAAAATGAATGAAAGTGTTCTGAGATATGTTCGAGGATGTTTGTTGTGTGCTGCAAGTAAACCTAGTAATTGAAACTTGGGTTTGTACACTCCATCCAGCTCCTTCTCGACCTTGGGAAAGTATTTCCATGGATTTTGTTATGGTTTACCTATGTCGAAGAGGTCAGCGGGATTATCTTTATGTTGTGGTTGATCGCTTTAGTAAGATGTATATTGATGCCTTGTACTAAACAGTAACAAAGAACAAACGACACCGCTATGTCTGCTTCAAAAATTTTTTGGGTGCATTTTGGTTTTCCTCAGTCCATTATTCTGATCGGACTTCTCGATTTGTTGGAAGTTTTTGGTCGAAGCCTAGGCACCTGCGACACCAAGCTTAAGAAGATAATGCCAGCTTTTCATCCATATATCGCATGGTCGACAGTGGCGGTGAATCGGATGGTACATCTTCTTCGCGGTTTATTGCAAAGCCAGCATCCTAAGCTTGATGAACATTTACATCATTGCCCAAAGACAGCGCGCATAATCGAAATTAAGACTAATTCAAACGCCGCCATTTGAGACATGTTTTGACATCTGCCTAAGTCACCTTTAGATTTCATCTTTGGGAAAGATATTGTTGTTTATGGGCAATATGATATTGACCGGACAAGAGGAAGTTCATTGAACAAATTCAAATGGGATACATCAGGTGGTGGTGCAAGAGAAGTTGGAAAAGAGTCGAGCCAAGTACAAAGCGACATGACAAGCATCGAGTTGATCACGCTTAAAGTTGGTGATGAAGTGTGTGGCTTTACATCATGAGAGGCTTAAAGGAGAAGGTAAAAAGTTGAAGCAATTCGATATGGTCCCTTTCCAAGATTGTTGACAAGATTGGTATCAATGCCTTTTGTTTAGATTTGCATATAAGGCATGCAGACAAGGCAGCTTGTTAATGTTGAGAATTTGAAGTTGTATGAGCTTCCGCGATTGATGATCAAGGAGAGCATGTTCAAATTCTTCCATAGATGCAGACTTTTCTCCAGAATATCTAACAGAACCGCAGGAAGACACCATACTTGACAAGAGAATGCAAACTTCAAAAGCCGCAGGAAATGTGGAGTATTTGCAGTTGGTCTTAAAGGACGAATCCAAGAAAGGCCAAGTGGATTGAGGTTGGAAGGGTGAGGGAACTATACCCTCATCTTCACATAGGCTGAGATAGTCTTTTGGAGGTCCAAAAGCTTCCCAATGGGGAGGTGTGACCAGGGGATCAAAATTTTGCTCAAATTTCAAAGTGCTCGGAATGCGACAAAAATAGTGTCATTGCATCCGTCTCGTCTTCCTGATTCCAGCGGTATATTTACTTTCTCAAACAGACTCCGTATGGATAAGATATCACGATCTGTTCGCTAAGGCAAACAGGCAAAATTTTTGGATGCTGACTGTACCTGTCAGTACAGTCCGTACAGTGACGTGACAGGGCCGTACCTTCTGTACGATGATGTGGCATGCTTTCATTGATTGATGGTTGTCAAATCGGGTGATGACATGTGTCATTAGTGGTCAATAATGTGTAGACACGTGGCCCAATTCATTGGCGCCACGCGTCACGATATCACTGGTTTATATGGTTACATGTAAAATGGTATGGGGAGTCCGCGGGGTTCGACCCCCGGACCTCCCCCACTATACAACGTTCCAATGAAACTCCGCTAGCCAACATACCGCCGTTTATCCCTTGTTATGAATGCGGGCAATATTACATTTGAATTGCAATTGTTTTGTATTGGCGGGGGGAATCGGGCCGGGGCATAGCCCCTACCTGCGGTTCTTTGCAATATACATATGACCGCCACCCATATCGTAACCGTGTATTGTAATGTTGCGCGCGGGTTTGAACATAGCCCACGGTCTATATGTATGCACATATGACCATATATGTTGGCCCATAACCGTTGTATGAACCGTGTATATGCGCGCGGGTATTGGTTACGGTGGTTCCACGGTTTAATAACCAACCTCCATGTGTTATTTACGTTATTTGGTATTGAAACGAAGCCCTTTTGAATTATAGCGCGTGGTCATGTTCCGACCCATATGCCCAAGTGTCGAGGCGGTTAGGGGCTGGCGCGCCCTTAACCGTCCTACGGTTTGCACTGTTGGCGTGGTTGCGCCCGGTGCTGGGTTTTTACGCTTAAAAGAGCGTGTGAGCCAGGTTCATGCAAAGAGGGTGCGAATTGTAGAACCAGAGACAACAAACTTGAAGAAGGAGACTTCCAGGAGGCCTAACTTCTTCATTTTTCGACCGATTGAGGTGTCGAAAGAGCCCAAACAAGGGTTTTGGGATGCTGGGAAGCCATTGGAGCAGTCGGTTTGTCAATTTGAGCATTGTAAGACATGTTTTTGAGCACTTTTTTGAGCAATTAATAATAATGATCCATTGGAAGCTGGACCAGGAGATGTAGCCCAGAAGAGGGGTGAACTCCTTTATCAATTGTTGTGCACATGTGATTATGTTCAATGTTTTATGCTGCTGTCTATGTGTAATTTACATAAGTAATCCTTCATTTATGTGTTGCAAATTGATCCTGTTGCTTTAAACACATACCATTTCACTTGCAATAATTTTTCAAGTATTTCAAGTCTTCTTCAATTTTAGATCATTATATGTAGGGGAATCTACATAACACATATGAGAACTTGTTAGCTCTATCACATTCATTATTTGGTGAGATACTCATGGTCACTAAGAAATAAGGACTCCATCGTTATTGTACACCCTTCAACTAAATCTCATGATTGACTGAATCCATGGCCCTCCCTCATGACAATGCGTAAACTCTTGGCTGAGCACATGGATTCTCAAACCATTACATGGAAGGAGTTGTTAGTAGGCTATAACCATGCTACTCCCTAACCTCTCGCTATAATACACATGTAGCAGCTCATTCATATAACCTTTACCCATATGTAAACTTAATTCACACATTTATCCTTATCTTTTCAAACATTTAGAGACACATATCAAATAACACCACCTAAAAAAAATATAAACCATAATCACGTGTTTGCAATAGAATATCTAAATTGAGACATTAGTCTCCTAACCCCAACTTGGGTTTGTACACTCACCTTGGAATCCATGCACTCATAGGTCCTGTCTATCACACTTAAGAAATCATTCATAATATCAGTGTATAAAAGTCTGTTTTCTCATCTCATGTAATCAACAATCAATTTTATCGGCTAACATATTTCATAAAATTCTTTCAATCAATCAACATCATATCGAAATCATTAATCCATACATAGAATTATACCATTCAAAAACATCTAAATTAATCTCAAGCTACTCATAAGTCATATACAATCATCACATCACATAGTAATATATAATCATTTTATCTCATCACATAGTCTTAAAGCATCAAACTATATAAAAGTACATACCTTTGACAATATCAAGTCATTCATCCATTTGTAATGCTCTTATAATAATAGCAGGTGAAAATAAGTATGGTCAAAACTGGGGCATTACATACTTCCCCTCTTCAAGAAACTTCATCTTGAAGTTATCTTGTAACGATAAAAATTCCTAATCTGATTGTAAATTAGATTTAGCTATATACAAAATTAGTATAATATCTTAAAAATTCAAGCTCGACTTCATGTCAATACACTATTTCACTTTCTTCCAAAATTTAAATATCTCTATGAATTCATAATCATTATTTCATATCTTCATCATGCAACACACTATTTCACTTTCTTCCAAAATTTAAATATCTCTATGAATTCATAATCATTATTTCATATCTTCATCATGCAACGCCCTAGCAATAACAATTCAAACAGGTAGAATGTATTTCTCATATGTATATAAATATTAAGCATGAGGTAAAACTATCATGCCATACTTGATGATTACTTGAATAATATTGGACTTCTTCAAATTAAGATTAGTTTTATCCAAATCCGTATTTTCTTAACTTTCAATCATAATTGAAGACTATTCTTCTTAAGCATCATCTTTTATTTGTTGGTTTCATTAAATAAAATAATTTTACTCATTCAAATCTATTTGTTGGTTTTATTAAATAAAATAATTTTACTCATCCAAATCCAAATTGAACTTTTATTTGACATGTCTATTATCATCTTGAGAACTAATTTATGAGCCTTTTGCTATGCACTATAATATTATTCAATTTGTTTTCAATAAAAACAAAAAATTCAAACTTAGAAACATCAAATATTAGTCATAATTAATCATAATTTCTTTGTTCAAATTCATACAATCATATAGGTAATAATAATTCCAAAGCAAAATATCATGTGACATTCCATTGCCTAAATGTTTATTAGTAAAGCATCACAATAAACTCATTTTGTTATTAATAACTAATTGAATCCTTAAATCTCACATTCTTCTTTGATATTTATATCCCAAATTTCGCTAATTCATATTTCAAATGACATTGACATCTACACATTTAAGGAAACATGATTATTCTTAGTCAAATTATTAACATCAAGCATTATGACATATCTAAGTTTATAAATTAGAATCCGATTAACCAAATACAGTTTCTTATAGTCATTCCAATATCCTCTCCAATTTTTTATCTTTTCCGAAAATCCCAAGGCCATAAAACATCACTTGCTCTTACTTAATCTAAGTACTACACTACCTCACTACCTAATAAAGATCTAAACATCTCATTTCAAAGTCATCAATAATTTGTATGTGTATTCATTTTTTTTCCATTATAATTCATCCTCTTGTACTAGTGAACGCTTCGGGGATATCAATTTATCAATATAGTAATTTAGGATTCATTCGCTTGCAAAAGCCTTAAGGATCAACCTAATATTCCAAGCTACCATAATTTGAAGATCGAACAAGGTCGTGGTTACTTCTTTTGTTCCAACCCTTTAATTGTTTATTTTAATTACATTTCTTCCATACATATAAATAATTTCTAACTAACTCATAACAATTTCGTGTTGGGGATTAGATTCACAAATCAAGGCCCTAGACCTTCAATGAATATAGTGTTGATATCTATATTAGAAAAACACATGTGCGAGGAGACAAAATGAATTTATTCTCATCCATTTGGCTTTTATACTCCTAATACTTTTTTTTAAGGTCCCCTTAGATTTTTTTTTGTGCAATTTCCAAGTAGTAATAAAATAGAATCCTTATCTTATATTAATCTATGGAATCTCCTTTTGAAGCACCATTTCTCTCTCATGAAGAAGTTCCAACCACTTCATCAGACCCTGAAGTCCATTTGTATTATGTGATTGAGAAGATTGAAAATCTGAGTCTTGGTGAGAATTCAACAACATCTCAATTAGCTGAGCAACTTGGACCATCCTAGAAAGTTCCACCAAAATGGCTCATAAAACAATTGAAAGTGTTCATCCTAATGAAGTGGGAAAGACATGAACCAAAAGCTCCTTAGGACAAGATGGAGGTGATGTAGATAATTCAAATTCATGTGATGTTGATGACATTGATGTTTCATATGATTATGATTTGAATTTATCTACTAACTTTTAACCAACTTCCTTTGAACAAGTCACTTCTCATGATGAATGGAAAGAAACCATGCATAAAGAATATAATGCTATCATCAAGAATGGGACATGGAAGTTGGTGGATCCTCCATTCATATCCAAACCAATCGACTAAAAGTGGGTATTCAAGAACAAGTAAAAATAAAATGGATCACTTGACGAGCACAAATAAAGGCTCGTCGAAAAAGGATTTGCACAGAAAGAAGGTATTGATTATAAGGAGACTTCCCCCCCCCCAAANCCATATGTACTCTATTTTCCATGGAAACACATAATGGATGGAAAATTCATCAAATGGATGTGAATATTGCTTTCTTGAATGGATACTTGAAAGAGAATGTTTTCATGTCTCAACAAGAAGGCTTTGTTGTGGAGGGACAAGAAAAAAAAGTATGCAAGATTATCAAATCCTTATATGGCCTGAAATAAACACCGTGAGCCTGGTATGAAAAGTTAAATGAGCATCTTCTAAAATTGAATTTCAAGCTTTTCAATATTGATGATGCAACTATGTTTGTTAAGAAAGTTGGTAAAATAATTGTATATATTGTAGTATGTGTAGATGATCTATTGATAATAGGGAACAATGAAAATTATATTGGATCCATAATGAAACATGTGAAGAAAGGCTTTGAGATGATAAATTTGGGACATCTTCACTACTATTTGGGCATTGAAGTGAATCAAAATCCAAAGTACATATTCATCTTCCAAAAGAAGTATATTGGAGACTTGTTGAACAATTTTGGCATGATTGAGTGTAATCATGTTTCCACTCCAATGGATCAAAATTTTAAGCTCACGTCAAAGGAACATAATGAATTTGAGGATGCAACCAAGTAAAAACAACTTGTGGAAAGTCTCATCTACCTTACCATCACTAGACCAAATATTTCATTTTTTGTCAGAAATATTTCGAGGTTCACGCAAAAACCTTGTGATGTACATTGGTCTAGTGCAAAAATAGTTCAAAAATATTTGAAGGGAACTCAATATTTCAGACTCAAGTACTATAAGGTGAATGAATTCAACCTGATTGGATATTCTGATTTAGAATTTGTTGCAATAAAAAGAATGGGGTGTCAACTTCATGCTATATTGTGAGTATTGGATCAATAGTTGTCTCTGGGATATCACACAAACAATCAATTCCAACAGATTCCACAACAGAGGAAGAATATGTGTCAATTGAAAAATCAATGAAGGAGATTGTGTGGCTTAGGAAAATACTCAAATATTTGCAAGAAAAATAAGTGAATTCTACTCCTCTTCTAGTTGGCAATACTCGTGCAATCAACTTTTCCAAGAATTCTAGATTCCATGATAGAACTAAGCACATCAACACAAAGTATCACCTAATTGGATATCATGTAGAGGCCAAGATTATTCACATGAGACATTGTTACAACAATGAACAAATTGTGAACATCTTCACCAATGTGCTTAGAAGAGAAAAATTTGAAAAATTCAAAATGATGCTTGGACTCGCAAACACCCCTTGGGATTAAAGGGGGGAACGATGGACATGTAATAATTGGTATTGTGTTACTTGTATACATATCATTGTAAATATCACTAGGAGAAATATGAAGAGTCGTAGGTGATAGGAAGAGTTACCAATTGGGGAATACCAACAATAATTCATTTGTATATTTATTGAGCTTCATGTTAATGAGATAATCAAGTGTGGAGCTAGATTTGTTTCCCGTACCTGTCCTGATACTAGCCTTAAATGACTATCATGTTATGTTAAATATTGGGCCGCTAGGAAAGGAACACATTCCATTTTTTGATATTGCATTTGTTCCATAGTTGAGTGGAGCATCTAGGAGTGGGATTGATATGAACCCGGGAGCGATAAGTTTCCAATAATTGGTTATTTCTGTCACTCCTTCAAAAGGATCAGTTATAGATCATTTTACTTGAGTGATTTGCAATTAAAGGTAAAGTTGAAGTCTTATGCAATTGAATTCGAAGTGAATGAAACCTCCTTAATTTTGCTTATGTGTGATACGCCATCCCTGTGTTTAATATCCTATGTGTGTAAATTCATGGAAAAACAACATAAGGACATAATAGACCTAATGGATATGACACTTCCCTTGATAACGGAGTTCACCCGATGTGGGATACCTCTCTGGGTCATGCTCCAAAACCTGACCGCTTTATTCTCCTTGCCATAATGATGTCTCTCATTTACAAGTTGTAAGGCCAAAGTCACTTTTTGGTGACAACAACAAGAGATCGGAATGTGATCAGGAATGTATACAACTTCACAAGTTCTCATACTCATGAGGCATCCATGATGCTGACATGGACATCATTCCCACATACTCAGTACATAAAAAGAGGAATAATAAAAGATGATCCCCATCAACATGGATCCATCATAATCCTTAGATTTGCTTCTCAGATCCAAGCACAAATATGCAGCCCATACAAAAGATCACAAAGCCACGAGATTCAGAACTGCTTCATTGACCACTTATCATGCAAGTGCCACAATTTCTCTGTCACATATAACTAATTGATTTGATGTGAAATAAGAGAAGAAAATAATAGATAGAAGGAATAATTTGATCTTGTTGCCTTGCTGCAGCCTCTCTATGCTCCTTCAGACCTGTAACACACATGCTATGCTGCAACATTTAGTGACAAAACGACACAATGAAAAACATGCTTACATTGGCTTCTCTAGAACTTAGCTTCTTGATCTGAAGATCTACTGCAAAAACAGACCTCGTCATTGGATTCACGTCACCAAATTACCTAAAAATGACTTTCAAATCATCTCCATCTGAGTCAGACACTTTCAGGCCCAAGAGACACCTCTGCCTCAGTTACCGTACCACTGCCTCTGCAATAAATGACTCATTCTGGAGTTAAGCTACAAAATTTTTTCTCATATCAGAAAACTAACACCACCACTGTTTTCGTGGCGTCATTTTGTCTAAAAATGATTGTCTCCATGTCTCGATCTGAGTCTGGCACTTTCAGACCCAAGAAGCAACCTTGCCTCAGTTTGCATGCCAAAATCCATACCAAGCCATACAGTCCATACAAATCCATATGGGAGAGCTTGGAATCACCTCTCTCGTGCTTTGTGTGTTGGTGTGTGTCTTTGTTGCCTCGAATTCGGCCCGAAACCCCTTTTTATACAAAATGGTGGTAGTTACATCATAATTAAGGCGCTTGGCACGTTGGTAGGAGGAGCTATTTTAAGACTATTTGTTAGGTGGAGGTCCTGGGTTCGAATCCCATGGGCCTTCCCTTTTTAGTGTGTTTGTTTTAAAACAAAAAACCGAACCGTCGCTAAAATTGGGGGGCCGCTTGGCGGATGGCTACACTTGGCGGGTGACCATTTAATTGGCGGACATGTTATTTCTGGCATACAGTTAGCGAATGGATAAAATGGAGGATCTTCCATATATAGTAGAACTGTTTCCATATATGGAGGAGTTCTGTTAAACATATACATTTTTTAATTTTTCGTTCAGGGAGTGTCATTGTGCATTTCAGGGGTGCCACGTGGCACCATCCTATTGGGCCACGTGGCATCCACTGATTTGTCCACGTGGTTGCTGACGTCACCTCCATAACAAACACCTCCATGTTACCTCTGTACTAGACATGTGGCACCTTTTGGGTGGTGATACGTGGTGTCACTTGGGGGTGCCACATGGCACTTTTTCACTGGTCCATGTGGCACCTTAAAAACCCCAAATTCGAGTGACACGTGGAAGCCTCTGGTGCTACCATGTGGCATGTTGACATCATCATGACACATGCCACTCTCTTCTCTTTCCACGTAGGTTTTACAGATGTTGACGTCATCCGTACTGATGTTGATGTCACCGGTACGGATGCTGACTCATCCCTGTTGACTGGGGTGGGTTGACCCGAACTTTGATCGCTTATAACTTTTGATTCGTAACTCCGTTTGACAATCTTTCTGCGCCATTAGAAATATTGCAACATTCTCTTCGTGATCATGCTATTTTAATTGAGTTTTGGGAACTTTGAATTTTTTCCCTTTTCTGCCTATTGAAGCCATTCTGAGCCTCCTGGGACACTTCTGACACTTCTGTGATGTTCCCTAGATCAATCTGGATCATGCCTCCCAACTGAAAGGAATTTTGGTCCCAAAAGGTCATTACATTAAGTTTCATGTCCATTGGACTTACAATAAGAAACCCTTACCCAAACGACCTCACAAGGCCCTAACAATATCAGCATGTGCCAGAAAAAGAAGTGATATCACCAATCATCACTTTTACACAATACCCTTCTATGGGGTCTGAATCGCAACATGTGATTTAAAAAATATGGCCACTCTCGACTAACTCAAGTATTTTCATGATTTGTTCAACCATTTTGTCGAACATGTCCTCTTTATCGAGTTGTCTTTTCTTTGGTAGTTGGTCTTTTCCTAGTGATGGATTTTCCTGCAGCACTGCCTGACTAGTTGTCTCCCTCAGAGGTTTCATCCTGGTCTTCTTGTCCCTCTTTGGACGTAGATATCGATGTAAGGAGAAACAAGTGGCGTCATGATTCCCATCTCTGCTACAATGGCTGCAGTAACCTTTCTCCTTCGTAGTTGCATTCCCCCTACTCTTTTCCGTGTGTGGAAAACAATCTACCATCCTCGTCCTTCTCCTGGTTTCCATAACCTTCTTGCACAAGGATTTTCTCTTCCAACACTGGGACACTGCATGGTTACTCAATCCACAAAAAATGCATGGTATATGATGCCACAAGCTCTTTTTTATATGATTAACATGCTTATAATCAAATGGCATTTTAGAGTTTCGAGATTTATTATACCTCGGTGAGTTTTATTTGGAGTCAGACTGGCAAGAAGAGTTGTTCTCAAGTCTATCATTGTGATGCTCATCTCTCCATGGAGATGTATTGAATCCTCGATCATGATAATTTGTGATCTCGACCTACACTGAATCGATTTCATCTCTTAATGAACTGTTGACCTCTGGAGTCTCAGTGATTGTCCTGGGGTCTTCTTCCCGAATGGTTTTGGAGATTTCTCCAACATCATTTGGGACATAGCCTATCTCAACATATCGAGGCCAAACTACTGCCTCGATGGGATCCACAATACCTTGGTCATTGGTTCCAAGCCCTCCTTCTTCGTATCCCATTTTTCTCATCAATTTTAAGCCGATGCAAGAAGCATGTTGTTCAAGGATTTCAAAAGAATCATCCACATTAATCAAGAATGGAACNACACATGATTTCTTTACCTCCACCTCAAACTGGGACCCTTGGTCTGCTTCTTGAGATGTGTCCAGTTGTTCCTGGTGAGAAGGATCATTGGAATATGCTTCTATGAATCCTCCTTGGTTTATGGGTGCATGTAGGTCATCTTTATTTTCTTGAAAAAGTGTGCATGCATTTACACTTTCATGCTCGCACCCATAACTGGTGAAGTTGTCGTGGTCACAAGATGGTCTTATCACCATCCCATTTGTAGATCCTTCCTCTGTCTACATCTTCATGGCTTGCAACTACTCTTGCAACCTTTGGTCTCTTCTTCTGCAACATGCAATAATGTCTTCAATCCAACATTCTCTGCTTGAAGCATTTGGTTGATCTCTTGAAGCTCATCGAACCATGATTTTTTTGGTGACCTTGCTATCCTTAGCTTCAACACCTTCAATCAGTATCAAGCTTGATCTGATACGACATGATATGAACCCGAGAGCGATAAGTTTCCAATAATTGGTTGTTTTTTTCACTCCTTCAAAAAGTTTAGTTATAGATCGTTTTACTTGAGCAATTTGCAAATAAAGGTAAAGTTGAAGTCTTATGTGCTTGAATTCAAACTGAATAAAACCTCTTTAATTTTACTTGTGTGCGATACATCATGCTTGCATTTAACATCCTATGTGCGAAAATTCATGGAAAAACAACATAAGGACATAATACACATAATGGATATGACACTTCCCTTGATAACAGAGTTCACCCGATGTGGGCTACCTCTCTGGGTAATGCTCCAAAGAATGACTGCTTTATTCTCCTCGCTGTAATGATGTCTCCGCTTTACAAGTTGTAAGGCCAAAGTCCCTTTTCAGTGACAAAAACAAGAGATCATAATGTGATCAGGAATGTATACAACTTCACAAGTTCTCATACTCATGAGGCATCCATGATGCTGACATGGACATCATTCCCACATACTCAGTACATAAAAAGAGGAATAATACAAGATGATCCCCATCAAAATGGAGCCATCAGAAGCCTTAGATATACTGCTCAGATCCAAGAACAAATATGCAACCTATACAAAAGATCTCAAAGCCACGATATTCAGAAGTGCTTCAATGGCCACTTATAATGCAAATGCCACAATTTTTCTGTCACATGTAACTAATTGATTTGATGTGAAAGAAGAGAAGAAAAGAATAGATAGAAGGAATAATATGATCTTGTCTCCTTGTTGCAACCTCTCTATGCTCCTTCATACCCGTAACACGCATGTTATGTTGAAACATTTAATGACAAAACAACATAATAAAAATCATGCTTACATTGGTTTCTCCAGTACTTAGCTTGTTGATCTGAAGCTCTGCTGCAAAAACATACCTTGTCATTGGATTTGCGTCGCCAAATTACCTAAAAATGACTGTCAAATCGTTTCCATCCGAGTCAGACACTTTTAGGTCCAAGAGACACCTCTGCCTCGATTACCGTGCCACTGCCTCTGCAATAAATGACTCATTCTGTCTACAAAAGAAATTTCTCATATTATAAAACTAACACCACCTCTGCGTTCATGGCGTCATTTTACCTAAAAATGACTGTCTCCACGTCTCGATCTGAGTCTGGCACTTTCAGACCCAAGAGGCAACCTTGCCTCAGTTTGCATGCCAAAATCCGTACTAGGCCGTATAGTCCATACGGATCCATATGGGTGCGCTCATACTCACCTCTGTCGTGCTCCATGCATTGGTGTGTGTCTCTATTGCCTCAAACTCAGCCTGAAACCCCTTTTTATACAAAACGGTAGCAGTTACATCATAATTAAGGCGCTTGGCGCACTAGTAGGCAAAGCTATTTTAAGACTATTTGTTAGGTGAAGGTCCCAGGGTCGAATCCCACGTCCCTCCCCTTTTTATTGCATTTGTTTTAAAACATAAAACTGAACTGTCGCAAAAATTGGAGGGTCGCTTGGCGGATGGCTACACTTGGCAGGCGACCATTTAATTGGCGGACATGTTATTTTTGGTGATGAATTTGGCGGAGACTCCTGCTATTTCTGGCGCACAGTTAGTGGATGAATAAAATGGTGCATCCTCCATATATATAAGAACTGCCGCAATATATGGCACAGTTCTGTTAAATATATATATTTTTTAATTTTTCATTCACAGAGTATCATTGTGCATTTTGGGGGTTCCACGTGGTGCCCTCCTATTGGGCCACGTGTCATCCATTATTTTTTCCACTTGGTTGTTGACGTCACCTCCATGTCACCTCTATACTGGAAACATGGCGCAATATGGGTGGTTCCACATGGCATCACTTGGGGTGCCATGTGGCGTCACCTGGGGTGCCATGTGGCACTTTTTCACTGGTCCATGTGGTGCCCTAAAAACCCCAAATTCGAGTGACACATGGCAGCCTCTGGTGCTTCCATGTGGCATGATGATGTCATCATGACACAGGTCACTCTCTGCGCTTTCCATGTAGGCTATATGGATGCCGACGTCATCCATACTAATGTTCACATCAACAATACGGATGCTGACTCATCCCTGCTGACTCGACTGGTTTGACCCGAACTTTGACCGCTTATAACATTTGATCCAGAACTCCGTTTGACGAGATGTTTGTGCCATTAGAAATCTTGCGACATGCACTTCACGATCATGCCATTTTAATTGAGTTTTTTGAACTTTGAAATTTTTCCCTTTTCTGCCTGTTGAAGCCATTCTGAGCCTCCTAGGACACTTTTGACACTTTTGTGATGTTCCCTAGATCCATCCGTATAAGGGATTTTGAAGAATAACAAATGAGGTAGATGATTTTATAGCAACCATTCTAGCCACAATGTCAATCTCAACTCCATAGTGAGTTCCCCTTTCTTTGTACTTGCATTTCATAACTGAGAAAAAGAGGGTGGAGAATAGGCCTCACCTTCTAGCTGGGTTTTTCTCTCGTATTGGGTTTCCTAGGTCACATGTTGTGTTCATTTGTGTGGATGGTATGTTCATTTTCTTGTTTCTTTAATTTTGGTATCTGTTTTGATGAACTATTCAACTGGAATATCCACGAGAATTTATAGATCATTAGTACCAAGAATAGGAAATTATAACTCACCATCAAATTTCTCTATCCAATAATCTTGTCCTTCAATTCGTCCTACACCTCTTCCATTGATATATGCATGAGTATTTATACTTTCTCATGAGTAGTCTTAGTGATCTTATGCTAACTACCCCTTATTATTATATTATTTTCTATTAATTACATAGAGGACATATTATTTCCTTTTAATCGCATAGTGGGCCTATTCCAATATCATGACCACATTGCATTCATTATCCACTTAGGTACCTCCCTAGGTACCTCATATTACCCCATATTATCCTCCCTGAGTTCATTACATCAACCCCTTCCAACAATAAAGCTTATAAAACTTTGATACAAGGTGTCTTAGATGCACACATTTTATTAATAAGAAAAGAAATAACATTAAAGTGCATGTGAAGAATAAAGGAAAAACTCACCTCATATTTGACAAAAGTGAATATAAATAACTCAACTTATTTAACTGTAAATTTTTTTTTCCAAAAACTAACATGAACAACTAATGACATAATCATGTGAATATGAAAAGTGTCGATTTACAATTCATAATTTATTTTATAAAATATAATCCTGTATACTATATTTTAACTTTAGGGTCATTATTACTAATAATTCTGTAATCACAAGAACAAAGGGGCCTGATTTGAAAATCGAAGTGAAATAAGCTAACCAAAAAAATCAACTAAGGAGAAAAAGCTTAAATAATCAAGTCATAATAAAGAAAGTAAACACATGAAGGCTCATTTGACTTAATCATATAATAATAATAAACAATATAAATCCAAAAGAAAGTATTTTCAT
>SNQJ01S0173173.1:20376-31138 GCA_010110895.2 Picea sitchensis
AAGGGGAAAGAAGGGAATAATAAGAATTAGGAAACTAAGTAATGGAGGAAACTTAATAAAGGAAAGATGGGAACTTATGGTAAAAGGCACGGTCAACATAGTAAGGAATCTGAAATTAAGAACCTACTAATCTGAGCTAATTTAGAAACATCCTTTTTTTAGGAAAGTATTTAAAACATGTAAGGGGATCTAGGAACACCTAGGAGTAAATTTAGGAGCGATTCTAGGTGGGTGAGGGAAATGAGTAATTTAATAAATTAAAGAAAATAATTACTTGAGGAAAGAGGGGGATAGACGACACTTGTGCGAAGGAGAATAATTAGAATTATTTTTATTAAAACTTAATTAAAATGTGATTTAGGAAATTTGGTGGGTCTCAAAACTCTATAAAAGAGAAAGGAGACGGAGAAGAAAGGGATCGGTTGTTAGCATATCGTTACGCTGCCGAATTGTGACTTGACTGATTGATTGTGAGGAGTTGGGATTTTCTCAGCTCGAATAGGAGTGGCAGCTTGGCCTTGTGAGGTGAGCTAGGAAGCTAGGCATACCATCTGGATTGTGTGTGGCCCCTTTTCGGCTCGGGGGGCTAAGGGGGAAGCAGAGTACCCCTAGCGATTGGCTGGGAGGTACCGGTGTAGTCACGATGGTCGGCGAGCGGGAGCGGCAAGGAGCGCGCGCGGACGGAAGTAGAGGCAGGCGTTAAGGCAACGATATGTCTTTCTTTTATTGGTAGAGTAGAATGCATAATTAATCATTTCAGCAATTATAATGGTATTGTGTAAAAATGTTAACTATGTTGTTGAATTTTGAGTGGAGATGCACGTTTAAAATGCATTTTTCTCAAACTGCATGTACTGTAATGGTTGTAATGAATCCTTAAGTTAGGATTTAGGTAACGTAGTTTATGCATGGTAACCTTGCCTAACTCTCACTGTCACGCATTTTCTATGTAAAATTTCCTTGCTTGAATTGATCGAATCTGCCCGCTGGACTGCATTACGTTTAGAACTTAGGTGGATGATATGCAACTGTAATAAAAATTACCCAAATCGCACCTGCCAGCAGTGCTCGAACCATAACTTCGCCTTGCTTCTTGAAATCAAACTCGTCTCCTTCACCTCTGTCAATGATTAGATAAATTTTCGAACTAGCACAGTATTGGCATTTTTAGATAGGAAATTCGAACTGATATTGTCTAGTCAATAATAGATAAATTACGAATTGGTACGGTTTGGCTGGTTTAGGTAAAGTAAATTTCGAACTGGTTTTATTCTGTCAGTAATAGATGGATTTCGATCTGGTACTGTATCACACATTTTTGGATAAAGAAAATTTGCGTGTCTGGTTGCGCACCGAGTTTCTATCCCAGTTGGGCGAGAAAGGAGAAGTTTTGGGCCGCGAGCTCATCCTTAACACTAAACCTCAACTCCATGTCTGTGTTACCACTTCAGCACTTCCACTTTTCCTTTAACGTAGCGATCCCCTAGTTGGTTGACAACTCTAAGTCCGGGAGGGGTGTTGAGTTACGGCAATTTCAACAGTGATTCGCTCAGCCAACCTGTAGCACGACTCCTCAGGAGATAAGGAGGCGGTCCCTCACTGCGTTGTGCAGAATTACCCCTCTAACCTACGCGTAGGTGAGATTTCCTATCCTCTCTCTTCTCGGATTCTATTTTCCAGCTCCCTTAGAACTGAATAAAATAAAAAATAAATAAATAAAAAAAACCGTCCCTTAAAGTTCCTGTGAAATCCCTCCCTTCCGGAATCTCTGTTGTTAAATCTGGGAGCGATGACAGTGCCTACCCTTCCCTCTGCCTTTACAAGGGTTTATTCCCCTCAACGGCTTTATGCTGTAACCGCTGGTGTCCAACCGCGAATTCAGCGTGCACGAGTATTGACTCTATAGCCATAACGCGGATTGGTTAATAGAACCGGCCCTCTTTTCGGTGAGCTGCCAGGAAGCTCAGGAACACAGCAACACCCTGGTTAAAGTCTATCATGCGGATTTTTGCCTAAATTTTTACTCATTGGTATAATTGTTAAATTATAATAGCTGATGTTGATTTTTCTTACCGATTTAATAACTTAGTTGAGGGCTTTGTTAAATCGTTATTTAAATTTTTTATGAATTAGATTTTAGATCTTCAGACAATTGGTATGATAGATTTATGGACCCACTTAAATAAGTAATGGTGTCAGTCATTCTAAGGAGTATTGTAAATAGATGAAATGTTATTAGGTTAGAGCATTTATTGTTGGCAACATACTAGAAGGAAGGTAATTGATAATTGGTTGCAAGGTTATTTAACATGAATGGTAATTTGACGGAGGGTAATGTAAGGCACTGTAATTTAATGCTAAGGTATTATGGTATAATGTTTAATGTTAATGTTATTATTGGTTTAGTGTAATAATCAATGCAAAGGATGTTGATTGTATGCGTAGGGTAAGGTAATGCTAATATTATTATTGTTTCATGTTAATGATTAGGGAATGGAATGTTAATGCTAGTGTTCAAGTTATGTCAATTGTGGTAAGGATAAGGTAGTTTTAATGTAATGGATTATTGCAAGGTTACTTGATTAAAAATATACAATGGTGTCCTCAATTGTGGTAAAGATATGGTAGTTTTAATGTGATGGATAACTTGTAGGGTTATTGATTAAGATATACCATGGTGTTGTTATTTATGAAAAAGGTATTGTAGTTGTATTTTTATGGATATCATCTATTGATGAAGGTGCCTGTTATTTCGCAAGGTTAATGTGATATAAATGTAATGCGTTTATTATTTCATGATAACGGAATTGTAATGTTTATTGTTAATGATGAACTTATATGTTGAAATGTTCTTGAATTAAGAACAATAAAATTATTCTGAGTTAGTAAAGGAAGGGTGTTGTTCTTTAAAATTAATGTGGTACTGGGTTGGTAAACCTTTCGTGTGCTTGGTGTGCTTGTGTTGGGCGGGATGTAGACACCTCCACGTAGCCTAGTATGTAAGGGTGGGTGTGTGATTATTTTCTGTGTATAGAATCCAGTGCCGTATCAAGAGTCTCGGGCCCTTTAAAGGCAGGGTTTCCACTCTTGCGATACACCTGAAAGAGATTACTAGTTTCTGCCTGAGCAGTCGGCCAGGAGCCTATCTGACCTTCTCTCTCTCCGGAGTAGAGGACTAAGATTAAACACCCTGCTTTCCTGTGCATAAATAGTAAAATATATTATTATGGATTCTTCCTTATGTCTATGGCCGTTTAATGCTTGCAGTTACTTGTTGTGCACCTTGGGTATTCTTGTTGTGATTATTGTGGTTGTGTCTTGTTAGTCGTCGGGTGGTGATGTAGAGTCAAGTGTGTATGTTTCCTTTCTACACGGGCGCACACACTTCACTTAAAAAAATAAAAAAATTGCACCTGTTATCAGGGTTGTCGCCGTAACGAGGAGGCCGTTACATTAATCTAACAAATAAAACAAATTTCAATTTAAATTGTGAAAGCGAGATTTGAAATAAAATACGCGGATAGATAGGCTAAACAAAATATCAACTAATACAAACAAATAAAATTAATCTATATAAAATAAAGAAACCAAGTTATAAATAAGCTTGAAGGCTCATTTGACCTAACTATCTAAAAATAATGAACAATATGAATCTAAAAATAATCATTTTTAGACAAAATAAAAATAAAAATGAATGAATAATATGAATCTAGAAGCAAGTGAAGACATGAAGGCTCATTTGACCTAACTATCTAAAAATAATGAACAATATGAATCCAAAAGAAATCATTTTTAGACCCAATAAATTAAATTAAAATAAAATAAATGAATGAATAATATGAATTCAGATAGGTAATATTATAGAACCAATAGAGTAAGGCATGATGAAGGTATACCTAAAATTTCACAAAATGAAGGAATTTAGAAAATATTAAAGGAGAGTAGGATGCATGTGAAAGTAGAAACATGTTAAGTAAATAGGGGAAGGATGTTGACAACTCACGTAGAATGTTTAAGTTGTATACATTTCTATCCCATGAGTTGTATAATTTAAACTGCATGAAGTACCGTTGTTGCAACATCTTCGTTGAATTTTGTTGGAAACATAGTGTATTTCATGTGCATCCCATCAAATAAAGAAATATATTATCATATTTTTTAACTCTTCAAAGATCCCACAACATTAAGGGACATAATTTGTAGAAATTTTGATGGACATGTTGAGAAATAAGTTGATGAAATTTCTAGTCAAGAATGTAGACATTATTGTTCAACAACACAGGTATTTCAATAGAGGATGAATACCTTCAATAACCACTCAGACAACCAGATCAAATATCAACACACTGATGATTTTATGTGGTAATACCCCCATGTGGAAACATCCACGACCCCAACCAACATGTCCAGTTGGAGAAATATATTAATGCAAAAAAAAAATATTACAGAGATTTAGAATATATTTTATCACAATTGATTATCGACAAACGACCCTCCATTCTCTTTAAATAGATATGATGGACCAATATATTGTTAAACCATGGATCAATGTATCCATTAATATCAAGGAGAATATGATCTGTTAGATCACTCTATGTCGGCAACATATCGTGACTGTTAGATTTCCTAACTACAAATGCATACTAAAGAAACACGCTTTTAACTAACGACACATTAGACCAAGTTGATATTAACTAAATCCTAAGTGTTTAAATATCTTAACATCCCCCATTAATAACAACTTAGGATATTATTGAAGGATTTACAAAGGTGATACAATAGGATAAGGAAGGAAACATTAAATCTTATCCCCACTTGATGACAACTTCTTGAACTCCTAACATAGATCAAAGTTCAAAAAATTCACTTCTATAAGATATTTTGTGAAAATGTCTACAACTTGACCTTTTGTAGGGAAAAATAACACTTCAATAACTCGATCATGAATGAGCTTTCTAATGAAGTGCATGCGTATCTTGATGTGTTTTCCATGCTGATGTTGAACTAGATATTTGGCAATATTGATGGAACTTTGATTGTCGCATCAAAGGGTGGTCGGATTTTGTTGTTTGAATCCAAACTATGAAAGGATTTTTTGAAGATAGGAGGCTTCTTGACTTACATTAATTGTTGCTTAAAACTTTTCTTATGCTGAAGAAAGAGAAATAACCAATTGTTTCTTATAGGCTCAAGTGACAGGTCCTAAAACAAGGATGAAAACATAACTTTTAGTAGAATTTCATTCATTAGGGTCACCGACCCAATCTAAATTAGTGAAACCAACCAATAATGAATCCCCCTTGAAATGTAATGTATCATGAACTAAACTATACCCCAAACCTACTGAAGTATCCTCTTAGTTTCTTTCCAATGATGTTCCTGGGGTGTTTTAATATACCGAGCAACAAGACCAACACCAAAAGAAAGATCAAGATAGGTATGAGTCAATTATAAGTGGGTATTGAGTAATTGGCGGTACAAGGTGACATCAACATCGAGATAAGTATAGGTGGAAACAAGTTAGACTCCATAATGGAAGGGAGAATGGGCTAGTTTACAACCTTCCATGTAAAAGAAACGAAGAAGGTCACAAACATACTTCGTCTGGGAAAGAAAAATTCCTTCCTTGGTTTGCAAAACTTGGAGGCCAACAAAATAGTACAAATAGCCTAAGTCAATCATTTCAAATTTCTTCTTAAGGCTATTTTTCACATAGTTTAAAATTTGAGGGTCACTACCAGTGAGGATAAGATCATCAACATAAAGAACAAGTATTATGAGATGAATTTCAAATTTCTTTCTATAGACATTAGGATCAAAATGGAATCTAAAAAAAATGATGTTAAGAAGAAATTGATCCATTTTGGCATACCAAGATCAGCGAGCTTTCTTATGACCATAAAGAGATTTCTTAAGGAGATAAACAAGGCTAGGGTCATTATGGACATAGGAAGGAGGTTGTTCCCTGTAGATTTATTTGTTCAAATCCCCATGCAACAAGTCATATTTGACATCCATCTGATGGACCTCACATCTATGTGAGGCTGCAAGGGCTAAAACAAGGCAGATGGAATTCATTATGGCTATAGGGGCACATGTTTCATTATAGTCAATTCCTTCAACTTGGGAAAATTCTATGGAAACTAATTGATTCTAGTGTCTTTCAACACTTCCATCTAATGCATACTTAGTTATGTAGACCCATTTACATTTGACAAGTTTTCTTCCTTTCGAAAGAGGTACAAGATCCCAAGTATTATTCACCATTAAAGATATATAATCTTCATTCAATGATGTATCCCAATATGAATGACCCGAATCTTCTACAAATGTCTCTCGATCATGAGTCTCTAAAACTTGATCCAAAATATAAGAGGGTAACTGAAACTATGAATGCATTTGATGATGGTCTAAATTATCACCGTCAAGATCACTAGCTACTTCTCGTGTTGAAAAGACCCATCTAGGAAGTGGTGGTGGTGGTGGATGTTCATGTTCAATGGACTCATCTGGAGGAAGGTGAGGAAGAGGAGGTGGATTTCCATCCTCACTATCATCATCATCTGAAGACGAAGAAAACACAATAGGAAAATAAGAAGGAACAAACACCAAATATGGTTTGCAGGACAAAGAAGGCACAAATGTCGAATTAGGATCATAGGATAAGAGATTTTCATCAAATTTAACATCTCTTATAATAATAATTTCATTACAATGAGGTTGAAGATTTCTGTAAACTTTGGCATCTTAAGAATAACCAATAAATATACACTTCTCACTTTTAGGCTACAATGCTTTCCTTTTCTCATTAGGAATGTGAGACCATGTGACACTACCAAATACAAACAAGTGACTTACATATGGATTAAATTTATTCAATTCTTATTCCGATGTTATATTTTTTAGAGACTTCGTGGTAGTGAAATTTATTATGTAATTTTCACTTTTAATGGCTTCCACCCTATACTTTAGACTTAATCCCTTAGATTGGATCATAAAATTAGCCATTTCTTTTAAAGTCTGGTTCTTTCTCTCAGCAACACCATTTTTTTGTGGTGTATATGGAACAACGTGTTACATTTGCATGCCCTGTGCAATGCAATAACTTGTAAAAATATTGTTCACATATTTGCCTCCATTATTTGTTCTTAATCTTTGAAGTGGATTTCCATATTGCTTTTCTACAAGGGCCTTGTACGCCAAAAACTTGTCAAAAAATTCACTCTTAATTTCTGGGAAGTAAACCCAAGTGCATATGGAAAAGTCATCAATGAAAGTTAAGAAATAATTGCACCCAAAAAAAGAAGGACAAGAAAGTGGACCACACAAGGCACTGTGAACAAGATGCAAAGCTGTGTAGGCATGCTAAGAGGCATATTTGTCAAAATTGTCCCAAGGATGTTTTCCAAGAACACAACCAACACAAACATTATCTCTGCATGAAACAAGAGGAAGATCCATCACCATCTATTGATTACATAGTTTTTGCAATGATCAATATTTTAGATGACCAAAGTGCTCATGCCAACATTTGCTCAATTCATCGCTATGAGAAAAAATGCTGATGGAAAAGATGATGAACCAAAGTTTTCAAACTTGTACAACGTGGTAATATCATCAGTAATTCCAATTGCAAGAACATGCTGAGGATATTTTAGATCCTTGAATACAACTTGATGAGGTGAAAACCCTATAGTTTTACCTTCACCTAAATGAGTGATTTGATATACTGATATAAGGTTGGATGAAAGACTTGGAACACATAATACATCATTAAAATGACCATTATCTACCTGAACCATTCTAGAACCTAGAACAATAAGAGATCTATCATCACCAACACATATTTTCTTGGTTTTACATTCATTTAGAGAAGAAAATATGGCATCCTTAGCCATATGATAGGATGCTCCAAAATCAATAAGCTACTCATCAAAACAAGAAGTAGAAGTTGCATTGAATGAGAAACCAGAAGCAGAAAGCGCATGTCCATGAGAATAAGAAGTAGAATTTGCATTGAAGGAGAAACCAAAAGCAGAAAGAACATGTTCATGAGAAGAAGAAGTAGTAGTAGATTATATATTGATGTTTTTCTTCTTCATCACTGCTTCTAAAGTTTCCATCTTCTTAAAACATTTGGACTCATGATGACCATCTTTCCCACAAAAGTTACAATGTTTGTCAGTTTTCTTACTTTTAGATTTTGATCCTTTGTCACCACTAGTGGAATAAGTTGGATGAGAGGGTTTGGGATGCTTTCTTTTGTTGTTGTTGTAGATAGGATGTTTCTTGTCTAGATTATTGGATTTATCTTTCTACTGGACTACTAAGGATTTGTTAGAGGTGTTGTAACCCTTGAGATGTTTCTGGCTAGGAAACTATGCCAAGGCATCCATAAGATTATTTTTTTTTTTTTTTAAGTTGATCTGTCCTAAAACAAATTAATTTTGTTGCTTGGTTGGGCCTGGATCAACAATCTTTAAATATTTTAAAGATTAAGATTTGAAGGAAAAAATTCCCATCTTTCATACAATTGAAATTTTTAAGAAGAAATAGAGGAAAAAAAATTGAACAGTGAAGTAATGAATCTTTGATAAGTATTACTTACCTTTTAAGAAGAAATAATAATCAAATATGTATCTAAACTAGAATAATATTTAAATAAAAAAAATACTTCATTTATGTTAAAAAAGGAATAATGAAATTTAAGAATGGGGTCTTCTTAACACTCACAATATACTTGAAGAAATATGTAACTTTTAAAGATACCTTTGCAGTCAATGATGGTATATTTTGTACTAAATCATCACAGTAATGGTGGTAGAAACATTCAAGAGGAATTTAGAAGCATAACAATAACATCAAGAAAAGGAACACATATTCTGAAACATGAAAGTTTGAATCTTCAAAACTTGCAAAATTTTATTAAAATTCTATAGTCATGCCTCCAAAAAAGATCCTTTATAATCCCTAAGAATTCATTTAATTCCTTGATTTTCCTGAATGTTGAGCTTTCCTAAAAACCTGCAACATTTCCATATTAGTCTCTTTAACATTTTTCTTGATAGATATTTCTTAGGGAAAATAATTGTTTGACACTGATTCTTTCTAAGAAATATCATTCAAGATCATGTTATTGATAAAAAATAATATTTCAATCGTAACAGAGAATCATCATCTTCTTGTTTGCAGACATTGTTAAGACTTCTACTAGGACTTAGTCTAATCTAATATTTATAGAACATGTAATCATTTATTACAATTAATAATTATTCCTTTAGTACTTGATGAATGAATATCTCATGATGTGTCACGAATGAAGATATATGTGTAGTCATCTTAACATGATTATTAATCTATGATGATTCTGTAATCTTAATTCGCTATAAGTGATAAGATTTTTCGTATAACTAACTAAAGATTATGTAGATGATGGAGACTTCAAATGCTAGAATATTAGTGGAATGATTGAAGTTCAAACGTGATTAGTTACATTTCATATTTTGAATCTACTTTAATGATGATGATAGGTTGGTAAAATTGGACTAGTTGGAGGGTGAGAGCAAGGTAATGATGGTCTCTCATGACGCGTTAGTGGCTATGCAAACCTGGAAAAACAACAATATGTTAACTTGGAGGGATTATTCAAGGTAATTTTACAATGAATTTGAATATGGTGTAAGAATACAAAACTTAGGAAATTAAATTAGCTTTATGAATATACAACGTTTATTCATAGACATTGAACTAGGTCAAATTTGATTTTTCTAACAATGGTGTCTTGTTTTTCCAACAAAATATAAGGTATATGTTTTCATTTGTGCAAGTGTTGAGTGTATTAAGGATGAAATTTCATTCCAAAAACTTGTATACTTGTAGAGACCCCATTTTTGTTGTTCTGTGTATTTTTTGGAAATTTTTAATATTAATTTTATGTATTTGTTTAAATTATCAAAGTCAACATATGACTAAAACTACAACGTCTTTTATTCATGCAGGATAAAAGGGTCTTAACATGATCAAAACAATTTAAATTTTTTAGATCATAGGTATCGGTCTCCTCTAGTGCTACATATAACACATTTGAGAAATGGTTAAGTTGAGAAAAATTTATAGCAGAAATAAGAGAGGTACGTATTCTAGGATTTTGATATATGTCAAGAAAAAAATAGTAAACATTATTAAATTTAAAAAAAAAATCTATATTTGGAATCTGCACAACCAACTTTATATGTGTTTGTAGTTTCTTCAATAACTGAATTGTGTATCCTATAGAAAAATAATGTCAAAGACAAAGATATGGAGAGGAATTCATAAAAATGGAGGTTTTTATGTATTTGCAGACCAAACCACTAGGTGTGTCATCTCAAACGTAAATCCTAGGAAACAAACTCAACCAACACATATGTTAGAGTTGTGACTCCCGCTCGAAAAAAAATTGACATTCAAATAGCGCGCATGCTTTATGAATGCACACGCATTCCTAAAGTGCGTGCACAATATTAGCAATAGGAACACACACACATTCATGTTAACATATCTCTCTACCGCACTCAATCTCTTCATCTTCTCTCCACATTCTTCCCTCTCCCACTCTCTAATTTTCTCTCTCTCTCTCTCTCTCTCTCCTGCCCCACCTCTCTCTCCCCCTCCTTCCATGTCTCCTTATATTTCCCTCTCTCCTCCACACTCTCTCGCTTTCTCTCATACTTTATCTTTCCTCCCCTCTATCTCTCCCTTCCTCTCTCTCTCTCTCTCTCTC
>SNQJ01S0173176.1:24219-35616 GCA_010110895.2 Picea sitchensis
CCACCTACCTCCAAAAAATCCATGCAGTCTTTCCTAGGCCAGATTAATTTCGTGAGAAGATTTGTCCCTAGTTTCTCAGAAATGGTTAGGCCTCTTCAGAACTTGATTAAGAAAGAAACCCAATATCACTGGGGACCCACAGAAAACCAATCTTTCAATGCTATAAAGAAGGCCATAATAGATGCTCTGTCTCTCATGAGCCTTGATTTCTCTCAAGACTTTACACTCTATAATTTTACCTCTGATCGTTCCTATGCCACAGTCCTAACTCAGAATAATTTCGAGAACAATGAAGTACCCATCGCCTTTATGAGCTCTGCTTTCAAAGGTGCTGAACTTAACTACCCAGTAGTCGATCGACGAGCCTACGCTCTCTTCAAGGTAGTTAAGCATTTCCAGTCATATCTTTTGAAGTCAAGGACAAAAGTCATTGTCCCCTACCTTGCCGTAAGGAACTTGTTAGTGCAAAAGAAGTTAGGAGAGAAAAGAGCCAACTGGGTCACCTCCTTGCAGGATTTTGACTTAGAGATCACCCCAGCATAGATCGTGAGAGGCCAAGGGTTGTGTAAGTTGGTTTTTGATTCAGAAACTGAACAACAAGAAGATAGTGATGCGTCAAACCTAGAACAACGCGATCAAAGTTTGATTTGTTGCACACAAAACCTTGTAAGTCCTTGGTACGACGATATTAGATACTGTCTTGAACATGGATCAGCACCCTGTCACCTTG
This sequence comes from Picea sitchensis, assembly GCA_010110895.2. Classification (NCBI taxonomy): domain Eukaryota; kingdom Viridiplantae; phylum Streptophyta; class Pinopsida; order Pinales; family Pinaceae; genus Picea; species Picea sitchensis. Next base: position 24,950 of record SNQJ01S0173176.1, read on the forward strand.
ATCCCGCCAAGAGAAGAGCGTTGAGATTAAAGTCCGCCTCCTTTCATCTAGTTAAAGGTATACTGTTTCATCAAAATTTCGACGGCGTACTGATGCGTTGTCTCGAAAAGGAAGAAGCAGACAAAGTCTTGCTTGAGTTGCATGCAGGTGAAGCTGGTGGTCATTTCGATGGCGATATCACTGCTCATAAGGTTTTAAGAGCTAGTTACTACTGGCCCGTGCTTTTTAGGGAAGCCCATGCTTTGTGCCATAAATGTATCGTCTGTCAGAAAGCATCAGAGAGATTGCAAAAACAATGGGGCCTTGATATCATAGGTCCTATTAACCCTCCATCCTCACAATATCACAAATATATTGTGACAGCCACTGATTACTTTACTCGATGGTCTGAAGCCGCCGCGCTAAGAACTGTTAACACAAGTCTGGTGATCGCTTTTCTAAACTCGAATATCATCACCCATTTTGGTATCCCTGATTGTCTAGTCTTTGATAACACTTCATACTTTTCTTCTCTTGAGATGAGTGAGTTCACCTTAGAGAAGGGAATAAAGATGAAGTATTCTGCTAGTTATTACCCCCAGGGTAACGAGTTAGCAGAATCGACAAACAAGAACTTGATCAAAATTATCAAGAGAACCGTGGCTGAAAATCACAAGAACTGGCACAATGCACTGCTTAATGCGCTGTGNCCTTACATTCCTCTTCCTTCGCTTCAATTGTCACAAAAAGTTCAAGAAGAAGATTGTCCCCCTTTAGAAAGCCGCATTAATGCTTTGATGAAGTTAGAAGAAGTAAGAACCCAAGCTAAGCGTAAGTTAGACCAACATCAACAATTGATTAAAAGCTGGTTCGATTCTATTTTTGCTTCTAATAGGAATTTTGAAGTAGGCGATCTCGTCTTAAAGTGGGACAAACCACAAGAAGGAAAGGGTGAACACACCAAGTTTCAAAATTTATGGCTTGGGCCATTTTTGATTGCTGAAAAGTTGGGTCCTAGTTCCTTTCGATTGTATAATCTTGAAGGGCAGCTTGACACCTATCCGGTGAATGGACAAGCCCTGAAAAGATACTTCGCTTGATTGCTACCCTTGTGTATTATGTAAATATTTCCTTTTGTTTTTATTTTGCCTTTGTTTTCATTTGATTGATCAGTTTTTTGTGCTTTTGAAATATATGCATGCCTGTCCACTGAGCCATTCAGACAAAGACCATAAGAAAATCTCTTCGCTGAAATAACTTCTGAAAGATTGTACGAACATCAATGATATATTTCTCAAAATGATATTTATGTTGGAAAATTTTGTTGTTTGAAAGAAGTTTACTAATTTCAATCTCTGAGCAAAGTTTGTCATGATCATCTATTATCTTTTTACGCTGTCCCTTTTTCGTAAAGGAATAAGTCAAAAAGGATGTCTCCCTGTCATAGTAAGTTGTTTTAGAAATAAAACATTTCAGGAGCTAAATAAAGGACAGTATCAAAAAATTCTGATGAGGTCTAAAAAAACATGATAAAATACCAAGATTTTTCAGCGTCATCTCGCTCAGCTATCAATAAAAGAAAAACAAAATAAATTATGAATAAGAGCTGTGGGAAGTGTTTGTAAACCCGCCAGGAGACAGAACAGGTCTGCTGGCAGCAGGTAAATGCAAGCATGGCGCTAAGACAACTTCGTCGGGGTACTGAACAGGCCCGCTGGCAGCGAAGCAATGTCGGGTACACGAAAATCTGTAAAAAATTATAAGAAACCTCTTTTAAAGTCCTTTATTCTGATCTAGAGCTTCTTGACAGGATACAGATGTCCGAGTGGGTTAAATGGTAACCCTATCGAGGCTATGGATGCCTGCTGGCAGCAGTGGCCATGCCAATAGTATTGAATATTTTATCATTAATATCGGGACTTACTGATCTTAATACTGTTATTAGTTTGCATCTTTTAAAACATCGTTGGAAAAGATAGTAAATGATAATGTTCGTACGATTTTCTCATGGTTGTTTTTGAGTTGAATTTTTCTTTGCTGTCCTAATCTGAATTTGTTTCTTTGACAGAGATAACTGCTTCTCCCAGTGTGTCACCATTGTTGGCAGCCAATTCAATTTTTTTTAATTGCCCTAAAAGCTGCCTACACCTATGTCTTCTGAACTTCAAATTTCCGTCGCATTTTGCAAATAGACGATATTTTCATTTCATGCGACACTTGCAAATTGGTTTCGATTCAGTTTTCACGACTGAAAGTGTGAAAACTCCTCCATCGTTATTTGGACTGTCATGATCTTCTCATTGATATCCTGAAAGGCACTTACCTTTGGTTTGCTATTAAGTGGCTGGAGTGATTTTTCAAACTATGTCCATTTTGATTGCACAATTTGACTTTTATTTGATTGATAAGGTATTGAGCATGTTAATTTATGAATTATACTTGATTATATAAGGGTCATGGTTGATTTTGGTTTTTATATGATGTGATTCTTACTATTATAATCTCTTGGCTTATCGATTTTATGAAATCTCTTGTCACAATGTTTTATAAACTTTGATTACACATTATGCAACAAGCGCATGGGTAACATATGAGTCTGATTTCATATTGAATGGAAATAGTTTGAAGTTATGCATTGGCTCGTTGGTTAAACATTTGGGTTTTTTATTTAATGGTTTGAATTATTACTTGGCGCATGTTTAACTTTGGGTTTGATTTAACGTTGAACGATCATGGTTTCAAACAATGGATTGGCATATTGATATACCATCCACCATTTAATTGTTGGGTTGGCCGATTATTATGGTTTGAATGATGTTATGATTGATTGAACAACACTGTACTGTGCCATTACTATGCTGCATGGCGGTGATAATCCCACCACCCTCGCACGTGCACATTAATTCAATCCCCTTTCATCGTTCGCAGCTGTTAGCCCAAGTGGTTTTTGCTCCTGTGTATTGTTGTATTCAATCCAAACCCTACCATGCACCTGCACCATGGCTCCGGTCGTAAGGGCTGAACCCAATGGTAGCCAAGCATTGTTGATGTTCGACAGGGATTACAGCGACCTTGAGGAATTTGGATGGCTCCCATTCATACGAAAGTTTGATGGCTTTAACCCTAGCATGGCTCGGCAATTTGCATTAACCTTTGATGGCTGCCGAGCCAAGGTTGGGGATGTGCAGTTAGAAATTGACGAGCAATTTCTCAGTTTAGCTACCGGTCTGCCTGCTGTTGGACAGAGATGGTCAAAAAATTGCAAAGTGGAAGATGTCCCATGGACATTGCTCTTCCAGTCACGAAGAGTGAACTCCTGTGACAAAGGTTTTCCCACGAATATGCTCAAGCAACGTTGGCAGGACTTGTTGATGATAACCAAGTAGTTCATCACCTGTGAGGGCCGGTATGGTTTCATTTTCTTGTACCACCTTCAGCTACTTATGGTTTTCATGGGATATGAGATTCATATGCCTTACTACTTGCATAGGAGTTTGTTTAAAATGTCTAAAAGATACAAATGGAACCAGGCCAATAACATCCTATTCCATTTTAGGTTAATTCAAATGCTTGTGGTTTGTCATTTGGGATTACACTCAGACTGTTGGAATGATTTTCTTAAACAAAATGATTTTGATGACTCAAGCCCACCACAGGTTGACAAACCTATGGTGAGCGAGAGAAAGTCAGTACCCTCTATGCCTTACAGTGCTCTGTTACCTCAACCCCTACCCGATGGACCTATTGACCTACCCAATTCTGCGACCACAGATGTGGAAAATGTTAAACCCGTGGCTAAAAGGCCTAAAGCCAAACCTACTATGAATTCTAAAGGCAAAAAGAATGCCTGGTTAATCTCTCGCATGGCAAGAAACAAACCGAGACCTCCTGTCAGCTCTGACCCTATTATGGTGAGTGAAGATTCTGACTCAGAGGTGGAACGTTACCTGGCAAGTGAGTATCGCTATTCAGAAGGTCTATGTGATAAACCCACATACGATTTTGTGAAGAACCTACCACCTTGCTTGCAAAATGACCCTAATTATCCAGGCATCAAAATGCCTTGTGAAACCCCTGGTGACTCGTCGAAACCCCCTCCTGTTCTAGCCGAACCAGTTGCTCCACCATGTGATCAGTGTGGCTCATGGTTGGAAAGGTATTACCTTGATGTGCCAATGCTACAGTCCAGAATTCATGCTCTGTAGGATCAGGTTGCGAGGCTCACCAAGCAAAGGGCTGAGCTTCAAACCACTGACAAGAAACAGTGAACAACAGGTTCGATTTTGTTTAAGAATGTGGAGTCAGCTACAATGGTTGTGAACTCAAAGCTAGCATAGCTCGAGCAACCTCACTGGTATGATTATCACCTATTTATATGATAATCTCATAGCTCTGTTTACACCATGGATTTTCTTTGACACATAAGCATGCATTATTGTATATAATCTTGTTTTGATAAATCAATTTCGTTATCGTTTTAAGTTTTGATTGGATTTGGCTTTGATTCGATTGATCATGGGATAGATTTGATTGTTTTAATTTGGATTTAATTGAATACTCTGTTGCTTATTGAAGTTGTTAATATCTTTTCTAAACACAGGCTGTTTTTGGTATTCTAATCTTGAACACAGTCAATATCTCATTTCGAATTGGTTATATTCTATACGATATGGTTGGCAATTATGGTTAACTGTTGTGATTTTGTATTCCATGTCTTTTTGACCAATTCGAATACCATTATGTTAATGCACAACCAAATTGCGAATAGATATGAATCATAACTGTTAATACCCAACCAATCGATTCGCATTGTTTGACCATGTTATCAGTCCGATTCATATTACAACAAATATATTGTTTAAATTTGTGATTATGCCCAGGATTACGATTTGTTTAAATCAGTCACGATTCGATTCGATTCTTGCACAGTTTACGATTATCACCTCTGTCGATTTGATGACGGTAATGATCATTATTTTGATCATGTCTGTTGACTGTGTAACGCTCAGCAATCAGAGTCTATGGTAAATTTGGTGGATGTTGTTATGCATGTTTCATGTTGACTATAATCGTAACAACTTTTCCATATTGGCATTTGATTAAAACAATATGAATCTTATATAGCAGCAACAAATCGATTATGATTCTGTTCGATTATGATTGTACTGATTATGATTACATCGTATCTTATACGATATGATTCACTGCTTGATTTCATTTGATATGAAATAGTCCTGTTATGGTTTGACCATATTTTATGGTAACTAAAAAATAGAGCATTCTTATCCTGTTTCGATTGCATCCTTTTTTATTTTGTTTAATTTGAATGATAAATTTGCTTGAATCATTAGTAATTTGATTTTAATGTTTATTAAAAGAAAATTTAATTGGATTATTTTGAAAAGATTTCGTTTGATTTCTATCTGGTCCTGTATGCTATTTTAGACTAGCTATAGAATCAAATGATTCTGTAGCTAAGTCTGTAGGATCAAATTTTTATTATTTTGTTACTGAAATATCTCTCTAATTTAATAATTGTGTTCTATTGCAGGTAAATTCGAAATTTCAGTTGAGTTTATGGGCAGTTAGGGGATATTTCAAAGATTTCACTTGCATTTTGATTTCCTAGTTTAGTTGATTTTGGGATATTTTCCAGATTATGTAAAAACATTTTGATATTATCCACAGGGAGGTTTTACCCTGTGGAGAGACTTATATATACTTATGATTTTTGTAATAATGTTCATCCTCATTCATGGGAGAACAAGGATATGAAGTTATAATACAGACTGAAGCAGAATTTGGTGTTTTGTCATAGCTTTAGCTTCTCATTATATCAACATTTTGTTTCATGTTGTGTATATCAATTTGTATATGGTTTATGACTATTTTAGCTATCTTGATCATGTGCAAATGATATAATTTTAATCACTATGATCCATATCTGGTTTCTTCCAATTGTATAAAAGACATAACAATTGTCTAATTCAGTTTGTGAATGACAGGTTTATCTTCTTCATGAATTGAATGATTTAATATAAGTTTTTGCATAACAGGTTTCCCTTATTGCAGAGATTTATAATCATAAGATTGTTATGATTTTTTATGTTTTGTTTGTCATGTAAACAACTTAAAGAGCAACACAGCCGATCATTTACGAAAAGCTCTTGGATCAACCGATGCGAGTTTCCTTCCTCCGATCAGCTTCGAAAACATCAAACGCAGGACAAATTAGGAGCGTTTCCAGGTCAGTTAATCGCTTGTCTGTTCATTGTTTTTATTAGTAGTTTATTTCAGATATTAGTTTAAGTTAGAATTAATATATTAGATCGTTTAATTTTAGTAGTTTTATTTCTTTTTCATAAAAAAAAAAAAAAAAAAACAAAGATCTCTGACTGTCTTAGGACAGAAAGCATTTGATTTTTACAGGTTTTATTTAAATCTGCCAGTTGTGTATATTGTATATTTGTGAATAAGTTGTATTATAATTAATAGTTAGACGATTAATTAGTAGAGTTAGTGTAATAGTAATTAGTAGAATAGTTAGTGTAACTTGTATTTAGTTTTAGTTTATATAGTAGTTTGTTTTAATTAGATTAGTGTATTAGTTGTTTTTATTTAGTTGTAGTTAGTTTGTTTAATTAGTTTTAGTTAGTTTTATTTGTTTTAGTTAGATTAGTTAGTTTAGGTTAGTTTTCTCTTTGGTTTTCTTAGGACCTTAGAGTGGCCAATGGAGCCGTTAAACCCGTCAGGGTGGTTCATTCCAAACGGCTTGGGTTATTAGACAACCCCAGACCGGTTCCACTCTCTCAATTCGGGTGGATCCTTTAAAGGTTGAGGTGATCCTTAATCTCCCTCCTCCTTCTACACTTCTCCAGTTGCAAAGTTTGTAGGGGAAAGAAAAATTTCTTCGTCATTTTATCCCGAATTTTTTCAAGATAACTTGTGGATTAACACATCTCCTCAAAAAGGATTCAGCCTTCTTTGAAATTGTCCCTAACACGTGCTCCACTTCTCTTTCCCCCCGATTACAGTCACGATTATTTCCTCTACCTTGCTGCCTCAGATTACAACATTGGTATGGTTCTTGTCCAAGAGGATGATGCTAACGACAAACATGTTATTTAATACTTGAGTCGAAGTATAACACCTACTGAAATCAAGTATGTACATGTTGAAAAACTGGCCTTGGCTGCTGTTCAAGCCGTCCAATGCTTCTGGCACTATATCCTCTCGGGAAAAACTACAATGATTTCTCACTGCAACCCTATGCAACACATTCTTACCCATTAATTGCTAGGGGGAAAATACTCCAAATGAATTGTGATTCTCCAGGAGTTTGACTTGGAATTCGAATGCGCCATGTCCAAGAAGTCCTTAGTTTTTGTTGAGTTGATATGAGACTTTCCCCATTCTGCAATGGAAACAGTAGCAGTGGATTCATTACCCGATGAATCTCTTTTCCTTGTTAGCACTGATGATCTTTGGTATGGGGATATCATTATATATCTCCAAACCCAGACTTTCTGGCCAACTTTGTCTAGTACTGACCGACGTCACATACGCTATCAAGCTTGTCAATACATTATCCTTGGGTATACTCCTTATCATCGGGGGATTGACACTATTTTTTGACATTGCCCAACGTTCGACGAAGCTGAGAAATCTCTAAATGACTGCCATCCTGGAGCATGTGGTGGTCATATGTCTGGGTATGCTACTACCCAGAAGATCTTACGAGCAGGGTATTTTTTGCCTTCTTTGTTTAACGACTGCATAATCGTCGTTCAGAAATGCCATGCTTGCTAGACCTATAATAAGAAGATACGGTCACATCCTACTTCTCTTCACCCTATGGTCTCAGTTGTTCCCTTTGTGAAATGGGGCATCGATTTCATGACATGTCACCCTCACTTGGCCGGGGGGCATGGTTACATCATTGTAACCATCGATTACTTTATGAAATGGGCTGAGGCGATGCTGACATTTGACAACAATGAAAAGATGGAAAAATTATTCATTTTTAATCACGTCATAGCTCATTTTGGTGTTCCCCAAGCTATCGTCACTGATCATGGTAGCCACTTCAGAAAATTCATGATGTCCGAACTTACTGAAAATTTGGGTCTTTGCCATGATAAATCAATGCCCTATTACCCACAAGCCAACGACCAGGTCGAAGGAATAAACAAAGTTCTCATAACTATGCTCTGACGAATGATAGGGATTCACAAAACAAGTTGGCACACAATGTTGTTTTCAACATTGTGGGCTTACCGGACATCCGTCAAGTCTGCTACTGGGTTTACACCCTTCCGGTTAGTCTATGGTGTGGAATCTATTCTCCCGATTGAATGCAAGATACCCTCTTTAAAACTAGTTGTTGAACTCCTACCAAACAATTATACTAAGGAAGAACGTCTATTGTATCTTATGTGATTAGACGAAACTCGATGCGATGCTACCCTAGCTATAGAAGCTCAGAAGAAACATGTCAAGGCCCAATACAACAAACATGTCAAGCCTCATGTTTTCTTTGAAGGAGATCTCATTCTCCTCTATGATCAAGATTGAGATATGCTAGGAGATGGAAAATTTGAAGCCATGTGGCGAGGTCCTTATATCGTTCGACGAGTTTTGGAAAAAGGATTTTATGAGTTAGTAGATTACGATGGTATCCCTTTGAGTGAACCCAGGAATGGGTTGTACTTAAAGAAGTACTATGCATAAAATCTTTAGTGCATGAGTACTTGTATTTTTTATTGTATCATACTTGTGTGTTACTATAGCTTGCTTTTGTCGTTATCTGGTCTCTGCCCTTATGTGACGTTGTATTTTATTTCAGAATGTTGGAGTCTTCACTACCCTATATTGGCTTCACTGATGGAGCTAGCCGTAGTACTTAGAACCTTTCTTTCGCTGCATGGGAAATTTACGCCCCTACAAATGAACTTGTCTCTTTATGAGGTGTGTGTCTCGACTGTGCAACCAACAACATTGCAGACTATAGCACCGTTATTGAATTATTGGTTGATGCTATCTCTCTTGAAATCCGTCATTTGGTTGTGCGACTCGATTCACATCTTGTAGTACTACAGTTAAGTAATGTCTATACTATTTGAAGTCCTACTTTGTTACGGGTGTATTTGCAAATTCGCCTCTTGGAACGTTATTTTGATTACATTGAATATCAACATATTCCTAGATGTCTAAATACATTAACTGATGCATTGGCTAATTATGTATTAGACAGACATTTGGATCATTTATAAATCAATCACATCAATTTTCACACAACACATGATAAACCGACAGAAGCCATCTGTATATATAATGATCAAAAGAGTTTTACAAAAAGTTTTGTCTGAAGACCAAATGCCAAAATTTGAAGCTCATAGATTCTACAAAGTGACATCATGGATGACGTTCACGGTAACACACGACTGCCCGGGAAACTCTATGGAGCAGTCGACTCATGGCCTCTGACACTCCTACTATATGACACTAATCACGTTGTGGAACCTCTCCAAGAGGCATATATAGAATATCTGTTGTCAAACCCTCTAGGTTTTGTTCCACTGCTTGATAATCCCCGGCTTCCCATTGTGGCACTGGCACCACCTCTCCTCACCGCTGAATGGGAGAAGTACTAGGAGGTCGGTAAGGTCCAACATCTGTGTCATCAACAACGATTTTGTATTTAGTCTTTGGACGAACATATAAAACAAAAAAACATTTGAATATAAAAAATTCACAAAAACATTTAAAAAGGAAAAGAATGTGTGTACTTCTTACCAAGTTCCCCCCACTGAGCATCCTCTGGCAGCACTAAGTCTGTATCTCCTCAGAAATCCAACCCGACATAAGCATAATCGTCAACCATCAACATCTGTGGTTGAAGCCAGTCAAAGAAGGTATCATCATATTTGATGATCGGTCCAGCTACGTGTCAGGCCATGAACTGACACCATATCAACATTATTAGATCCCTGGGAGCCAATAAATTCCACTCCACCTGCAGCCTCAGTAATGGAACCCTCTTGAGAAAGAAGGACACTAACAAAGATCCGTACCCGAATTGCTTCAAGTTGCCTCATCTGCATTTGGTCAACTGTCTTTTTATACTATGAAGCACAACATCTGCCCAGTTAAAAACCCGAGGTTTGGTACACTCGATGGCATACTGGAAGTAACTCTGTAGCGCCATGTGAGGAGCAGAACTCCCAGCCATTCGAGCTATGGTGAATAGAATAGTACGGAGGGTCAAATCCCGTACTCCCCAAATAACTACTTTCCCTTTCTTCCTTTCTTCCTCAGGAACACAGTGTAAGTGGTAGTACTCACTCATGGGCAGCCCACCACCTCTGCTACCAATCAAGCTCACATGGTATGCAAGATACCAGATATATAAAATGTGCAGAACAGAAACGAAATGCTAGAAATAACAGAATAACAGTGAAATATCCAGCATAATCTTCACAATACACAGAAATGTTATACGAAATAGCAACAGAAATAACACTTGAATCAGATAGCAATGTTCATAGGCCTCTTCGAGGGGGCAACCTCCAATCGAGCAGCGCTCTGTTACAATAATATCCAAGCTAGGGTTCTCAATACCCTCGACTCCTATTTATACTAAAAAGAAGCATCTAGAGGAAGATCCTTCTAGAAGCGGAAGCTTCTAT
>SNQJ01S0173185.1:3757-15823 GCA_010110895.2 Picea sitchensis
TCAACATAAAGGTCACACCCCATGTCATGCCTCTCCAATAAAGAGCACAAATTCTACTTTCAATCTCATTCTTTTGCTCATTTCCAATTCAAATTTTTAATATGTTTTTTTAAGATTCAAAGGAATTCTACTTTCAATCTGATTCTTTTTCTCATTTCAATTCAAATTGTTAATATCATTTTTTTTTAAGATTCAAAGGTCAATTTCTTAGTTGGTCCCTTTAATGTAACTTTATGGTTCATTGTGGTCATTTCAACCAATGTGAAAGGATCAAAGAGCTTTCATAACCTCCCATCTCGTCTCACACACACATTCACATAGTTAAAATGGATAAATAGATATGTCATACTTTACTTTTTCCATTTTATGATTTTTTTTCTCTTTTATTTCATTCAATGTTCAATATCAATTTTTTTATTTTTTTATTTTCAATGCTACCTATCCATCCCATTATTTATGGAACATTTCCTCCAAATTAAAATATAAAGACATTTGTAATTTTTAGATATAATAATAATTTTTATAGTAACCTTTAGTCTCACTTTCAGTCTAGAAGATGAAGACCCAATGGTACTCCCTATCTGGGTCTTTATAATAAACCTCTAGTCTTACTTTCAGTCTAGAAGATGAAGACCCAATGGTACTCCCTATCTGGGTATTTATAGTAACCTTTTGTCTCACTTTCAGTCTAGAAGATGAAGACCCAATGGTACTCCCTATCTGGGTTAAGATACCCTTTCTTTGCATGATACCCTTTCTTCGCATGATCTTTTGGACAAACAAACCCTGGATATATTAGGAATTCCCTTGTGAAATATATCAAAAGATCAAAATCAAATAATGAAATATTTTCCATTCGAGATTCTTTAATGATGTGGATCTACAAAAAGCTTGGTTACCGGAGAACATTAAGTTCAATGTAAATGACTAGCTTCATGTGAAAAAGATGAATTTTAAGAAAATTTTCTTTGAGTTCACTTTATCATGATGAGTATGGGAACTTTGAAGTCAATTATTTCTTGAAAATGAATCCTCCATAGCCACCTAAATTTTAAAAAGAAATAACACTAAGAACTTGTTGTGACTAGCACTACAACCCCTCAATTTTACCTCCTATTTGAATACTTTCCTAAAATGGAGCCTTCGTTTTTTTTGAAACTTAAAGAAAATTCTCATAAGTCCCTTTGACCAAACAAAAGCTTCTCCTAGTAACTAGTGATGCCCTTGAAAAAAATTGAGAAATTATTCAAAGTGGAAGTCTTAAGAAATTTTCGACGAAGTTCCCTTCAACTCTTCTAAGCTGCTCGAAGGAGTTCCCTTCAACTCTTTTGAGCTGTTGGGAGGAATTCACACCAATCACTCTAATAAAGCAAAATCGTTTGGTGAAGTTGCGATAAAAGCCTCTGAGCTCACCTACTGCATTTAATGCTAATTAATTAACTTTAAGTTGTATAAAGTGAAATGAGTTTGGGGTTATTTTCACTATACCATTTGCCTTAGACTAGACGTCGGAGAACTGGATAAACGTCGTTCAACCAAATTGTCCTTCCCGTCCATCTACACATGGAAACGATCAAACAGTAAGTTCATTTCCACCTTGCTATTCTCTTTACTTAACGAATAAGGGTTAAGGTTTCTTTCCCCCTCTTTCCTCTTGCACGATGTCAAACCTAATCCACCTCTTTTCCCTTGGATTATTTCCCTCTACTTCTTCACCTCTACGCCCTCATCAATGAATCAATCCCTTTGATGGCTAGGGACTAAAGCAATTGAGTGCCCCTTTAATTTTTACCATTTCCCCAACCCTAGATTCAAATGTGACTATCGTGAAACCCCTCCTTGCCATTTTCATCTAGGGCACGGAAACCAGACTCGAATAGAGTATGAGCTCGTGACCTATTCCTCTAAACTAATCGAAAGGCTCCTCACTATTGTTGCGTATTCGCAAGTTTTTTTTTGTCCCGAAAATCATTTTAAGTAACTCTTTGAAGCATATCGGAGAAGTTATTATTAACTTCTCCTATATGCTTGGGAGAGTTACTATTAACTCCTCCGATCTACTTAGAGGAGTTACTAGTAACTCCTTTGAGCAGACCAGAGAAGTTCTTTGATAAACATCTGAGCACCCCCCAAGACTAGTAAAGACTCTTCTGAGTATTGCTCGGAGGAGTTACTATTAACTCCCCCGAACTGCTCAGAGGAGTTACTATTAACTCCTCCGACCTACATTTAAGATCGCTCATTTTTCTAAAAGAATTGCCCAAGTCTTTCACAATCTCAGTAGGAAATTGATTGCTATAAACAAAGAACAACATATCTTGAATAACTCTTTATGAATTTTTCTAATGACATGCTACAAATGTATGTAGGTTCAAACATGTCACCACAAAAGAAAGCAACAATGAAGCCAACATGAGTTGAACCATCTAGCACAACGATACATAAGGGGTTTTGTACAAAAAAGGAGAGACTTTGAAATCGGGGGAAGTCTATTACAGGTTCAAGAAATCAAATTTTTCTACATAAGCAGAAGACCCAGGCGAACTCCAAGCATTTAAGAACATCAGAAAATTGGGAATTTTCAGAGTGGMTGCACACTCAGTAGTATTCCCTTATGCAAATGTTATCTCCTAGATTTTGAAGAATGCAGACGTAGACAACAAGTGTATCTTTAATGCAAGAAAGGAGTCGATAGCTTCATTCAGGCTTGATGATCTAGCCAAATGTTATCACCYAGAAGTCAGAATCAAAAAGTTAGATGGTGAGCTCCTTAGCGAGTTAGAGCTCACCCCAAAGGATTTACTCCCCACTTGGTATAAAGCRAATAAGCAATTCAAATATTGGGTCAAAGGTCRATATCCCACTACCAATATGAGAAAACCATACCAGTATATGGTAGCCATGCYGTGCAGGTTGTATGGAGAACTGGATGCAACACAGTTCCCTTTATCACACATGCCATTAATTTATTTATGTGCGGATGTAGGCACCTCATTATACTGCGTAGACATATTGTCTGAGAATCTTAAAGATGCAATTTCAGCTGTTACATGAGCACAACCAAGCAAATTCCCCAGTTTCCATATGGCTTCATTTCTATTGGACATCATGTGCATAGCTCAAAAATACTCGAACATGGGATGGAGTTGGTCACTCATTGATTATGTTATCCATATTTACTGCAAAGTACTCTGGGAGCACAAATACTAAACAAATTATCAAAGGATATGTGAACACTTTCTCCCACCACTATATGAGCTCATTTTTTACACCTCCCCACCCTGTTTGACTGACAAGGCCATAACAATTATAAGGAAAATTGCATATTGGTATCTAATAGAGCATGGTACATATATCAAGATATATGGTTCAATGAAACCACCTCACCTACTTCTTAGGTTCGCCCCGGATAAACTTGTGCTCCAGGAAGTAGCATATCAAACAATCATACATGGGGTTGGAGGAATGTTGTATATATCAAAGAAATCCATCTGGATTCCACTGCCTCTTTTCATTATAAACTACTTCTTTGAAAACACCAAACAGGCCCAGACATAAGTAAACATCTTTCTCTCGTACCATTTTGGAGAGGAACGATTCAGGAGACACAATCCCAAGAAAATTGTCAAAGAGAATCTTCATAGCATGAGACTCCCTTATGAATACACCATTGATTTCTAGGAAGAAGGAGTACAACAAAATGGCAGAACCTATCATGAGGTTATTTTTAACAGGCGAGATAGGATTGCGGATGAAGAAGTTGCAAGGGAGGCGGCCAAAAAAGATGTGAAATGAGATGAAGCTGAGAGATATTCCCCCATATCCCTCTTGACTCATTCAAGTTCTGCAAAAGAAGAAGAAGAAGCACCAATCGAAAAAAAGAGGAGAGACAAAGAGAAAGTGTTGAAGAAGAAAAATGATGCTAAAAAGAGGCAAAAGGTGGAATCTGACAAGGCAAAGGCTATTGCAGAAAGTGAAGCAAGAGCAAAAGCAAAAGTCGAAGCAAAATTCGTTGCTGAAAAGGAAAAGGAATTAGTTGAAGCATCAAGAATAAAGACAAAATTAGCAGCAAAGGAAGCAACAAATAAAGTTTTTGAAGAAGAAAGGCAGAAGAAGGAAGCTCATATAGAGAAGAAAACATGCACCCAATGGACTTGGATGTCCCTATAACATCCACCACAGGTATAGAAACAAAAAAAAAGAGTAGAGTGTTGGGTCTCAAGTCGTGGGAGCCTTTTCGGTCAACTGAGATAGTGGACATCCGAAGTTTCACATACGATAGCAAAACGGGTCAGATTCTACAAGAAAGGGTTAAAAAAGTTCCAACAATAGAGGGAGCTCCTCTATCAGTAGTAACCCAGGTATCCATTACAGGAGATGTCAGGAAAAACCCTGTGGCGATTGTCAGAGCACGATTTTCATTCATGGATGAAACTGTAGATAATATGCAAAGTTTGTGCCAACAAAATGAGGAGAAGGAACTGAAGATCAAAGAGTTAGAAGAGAAGCTCCAACAAGTAAGGATAGATGAGAGAAGTCTTCTCATTTTTAAATCCAACGCAAGCAAAGTGAGAAATGAGTTGGAAGATGCAATCATCGATATGTACGCCAACCTGCATCTCTTCCAAAATGTAGCTGCAATAGTGATTGAACAAAACAACATGATACAGATGCAATTGACGCAATACAACACTATCCGGGAAGGTATAGCCGATATTGATACTTGGATAACAGAAAATCCTAATGTGCCTCAAGAATTATACAGACCCTCGAAATCAACGAGTAAGACAAATCTGTATGTGTTAGATCATTGCCAACAAGTAGGGAAACAAGCAGACAAATAAGTAACCAAAGCAATAAGGATTTTCTCTAGAACTCACAAAGTTGCTCAAGAGTTGATAAGACATGGGTAGCTCCCAATGTTAGATGAACTTGGGAAGAACTTAGTCATGGAAGAGTTAGTGAATGCAGTTCAGGAAAGTACAAGCATAAGGAGACAAGTGGTTGAAATGTCAACTTTCATCTCAACCGATCTTATTGATCAACATTTGACATAGCCAACGAAGTTCCATACTATGATACAAGCTTACATGAAAAAATTGGAAAAAGATATGAGCGCCTTAGATGATAGCGTGGCCATGATCAAAGCAATGTTGGAGCAGCTATCTTATAGGAGGATTGAGGCATTGTATAATCAGTTGGAAGTTTGGACGGCTTATCTCCAGAGAAAAAGACCATAGGAAAAGAACAAACCATTGTTTTATCTTTCGTCTTTTTCCCAACTATCTCAAATTTCATCATTTTGTGCCCCTTGTCATAAGAAAAGGGAATGTGAATAGTTTTGTAACTGCTCCTTCAAGAAGAAGGTGAAAATAAAAATATGAGTTACCATTATTTGTATAAAGTAGATGAGAAATTCTAGAAGGAGGATTTTTAGACTTTTGGCTTTTCAAGCATTGTATAGACCCAATAACTGTTTAAAGAAAATATACAGTGTTAATGAATATTGAGAAGCCCTCAGGGCCAGTATTTCTAGAAGAAATACCCTGTAGAAACAGATCGAAGATTTGAACTACTTCAAGTGAGGATGTTTGTTGTTTCTATGGACCGTAAGAATGCTTTGTTTGTTGTAGACTAATTCTTATGCAATCTTAATTACATTTTTGCAGTACTAGTATTTCTTTGAATATTTCCATGCCTTGAGTTTCGTGAGTTGTTACAGTATATCTTAATGTAATATGGACTAATCCGATTATATACTTATATATGTTATTGCTTCCAATCTTTATCTTTTTATACAACTAATTGTGTTAAAGTTGTTTTAAGGTTTGGTTGCATTATAACTCACTGATTACTTTAGCTTTGCTCCTAGCTAGAATAGATTGGCACATATTAGTGACAGGTTAGTTGTCTTTACATACATGGTATTCATCTACATCTCTGCATTGAATCCATCCTCGCATCGGTATGTCATACCTTAACCGGTAACAAAAAATCAAAGTTAGCAATAATGGAAGTCGGGCCAAATTCCAGATGGGACTCCAAAACCAAACAATGTATAGTCTAATTAGGACCTTATACCGAGGAGTACCCCTTGTTGTTATCGGGCGAATTTAGACCCCTCAACAGAAATAGATGCATGCCTTCCTTAATTCGAGGTTGTTACTATTTCTAATCAACGTTCTTAGTCTCTAAACCATAAGGTTAGCCAAAGCACATCACCTCCCTCTCCTTCTAAAGCACTTATATATTTTTTGAGGTATTTTGTAGGAGACCACTAATTGCTTAGAGACAAATTGTGGTTGACCTCAAGTTGAGGCAATACAACACATGTACAACCACCATTTGATGGAATACAACATGTGGTCAAGTGTTGAAGAAGCTTGAGAAGTGTTTGTGCAAATCGAGAAAAGCATAATGAAGGGTTGAAGTCAACTCTCTGGACATTGGGTGATGAAATAATATATAACAAATGTTGCTTAATGTGTGAGGTTAATAGTACATAGTGGTTGGAATACATTAAAATGGCTACAAGAGGATCTTAAACGTGAATAAGATCATAGTTACAAAAAGCACATAGGATCGGAAACAACACTCGCAAACAAAAAGCAATGTATTAGATACTCTCTTCCTTGAGGTAGGTATACCCATGCTAGGAGGTAAAATAAGCATGGTTGCCAAATCAAATTACACTACGGATCCATGAAAAAAGTATATGACTATGATAGATAAATTGTGAATCTGTGTCAACTCAAATAGATCATATCCACAAACACAATACAATGTGGATCGATGTCTCAATACATACAAGGAGAACATTTGAAACTACGTGAAGTACAAACTAGTTCTCCATGGTACCAATGATATAATGTGGTAATGGTATTATATCATATATTAGGTGAAGCATTAAGGTAGAATGGAACTATGCCCAAGGTCTTCAATCCAAATTTTTCTCTTTGTATGATTCTTTCATGTGTGAATAAGTATAAAAGGATAAGCAATGATAAGGAACTATAAGTTCAACTCAAAATATGAAAAAGGGGGCCCATAGGTAAGGAATAGAAAAAGAAGAGATAGAAAATCATGCAAAATATTCTCATAGTCATAGAAAGAATAATGAGGCTTCTGAGCCTACTCAAATAACTCATCATGAATGCCAAATGGAAGTGAGGTATTAACTACAACACCAATATAAGGTAGGCACTACCATGTTAATTTTAACATACAATGGTAACGAGCATATAATTGTCCCAACTCGACCAGATCAACCCTAAGGCCAAATATAGAAAAACTAGTTGTAAAGTGAAAAATGCAAGGTAGGACACCTTTTCCTAAATGTTATTTTAGAAAACTATACCTTAGAGTATGAAAGTTTGATGTTGTAAAATTCTAAGAATGATTAAGATTGGATCATTATATTATTTGTCATCTATCTCGATGCTTTCAGATTGAAAAAATTGAAGGAATCAACTTGCAGGGTCATTTTAACGGTAGGTCCTAGTATGGAAAATTGGGGTTTGAAGCCTTCTAGAGCCATTTTGAGGCATCAAACGACATGTTTGGAGGCCAATACTTTATCAGCATTATCTTAGACCCCTTGACATTATTCCACACATTGATTCAATTCCAACGGTGCAAAAATCGTGTTAATCAAAGCTTGTATGCAAAAGTTATGCCTCCCGCAAGTTGACCTATGGTGTTGACCGCCATGGTTAGAGTGGATTCCATGTCATCCCCCATTACTCATGCATATGGGGCTAGCCACGTATGGAATTTCAAGAAGATTCTAGAAGGTCCAAAACCTTATCACAATTGAGGGTTGAGAAAGCCAAAACACTACCCCTAGATGGCTATTGGGCGATGTTAAATATCGATCTACTAGGAGGACAAGGGGTTCCATTCTTTAGCATTGTGTTTGTTCCATGATTGAGCATTACACCTAGGGGTGGTATTTTGAGAGCATAACAAAAGAGGAGATATTTTGTAGCAGCCATGTAGGCCCCAATGTCAAAGGCAAATCCACATAGAGTACCTCTTTCTTTTTGTTAGAATGTGCTTGTTTTACCATAGACAATATCACTATTGTCACCCAACCATAGGCCAAAGCCACCCTCCGAGCACCTTAACCTTGACAAAGAACCATTCTAGACACAAACCCTAGGCTAGATAGCCAAACAAAGGGTGGCACACCTTTCTGCAAGGATAGCGCACCAAGTAAGAGTTAATCAAAGAGTTCAAACCATAACCAAGAGATAGTCCAAACCAAAACCGAAATTTGCTAGTTGCAACAACTGCAAGGACAACTCTCCTCCAAACTTGCGCACAAACTGGCCAACTATAGTGCGCACAAGTGTTGCTTCTACAGTTATGAGAATGCCTGCCAGAATGAAGACTTGCATCATGTATTTATACTAAATCTGGCAAACTGCTTGGGCCGACTTCTCATTCTGGGTGCCTATTTACTCAGTATATAATATTTCCTTTAGCCGACTTCTTCTCTTAGAGGCTAATAACCTAATACAAGTTATCCTCTTGAGCCAACTTGTCTTCTAGGGTTATTAGCCAACTAATTAGGGTTTCTTCTTTCTTCTCGGAATATTCTATTCTCGTCAGGTTTACACATGGAGGTAAATACCTCCCGCAGCTACCATAATATCAACACTCCCTCCTAGCTAGGGAGGTATTGAAGGTAATGGTCTTGAGCATAAAAATACCATTCACCGGGTAGCATCAACATAGTCGTATAGACTATCTCATGACTAGATCATGAGCATCATCATCACTATCAGTGTCATCAGCTGCATCATCTCTCGAAACCATACTCCATCTAAGTAATTAGACATGATGCTGGATAAGTCACTCACTCCACAGAGTGACACAAGAGCCATTCTTCTAATCCAGACATATGTCCTAAAAGAATAAATGCCCTAAACCATTTTCCGTCTGGGAAATCTCTGTCCATTGATAATCCATCTAGCTAATAATCATTTCCAACACTGTTGATAGCCTTCAAGGCAATTAGAACAATATCATTCAATAGAACACAACTGTTTCTATCCATAGTAGTACACAACTACAATCCAGTGGTACACTACCACACCAAGTAGCACACATGTACTTGATCAGTGATGTATAATCACAATCAGTGGAACGCATCCACCACAATAGCATATATCTATAGTCTAGAGACATACAGTCTCCATAACAATCATATGATATCAACCTGCACATGAAACATTGTTATGATATAAACTGAATCATCTGGGCCATTATTCCACTCACATCTGTGAGCTCTGGAAGAGCATCTACCCTCATAGTAGAACATCAATGATGGACTATCTAGACTATTCTTCTCAAGCAAGGAAGAATAATTGTCCTGATTTCTGAGCCTGGACCATTCCCTATCATGGGCCATTCCTTCGGCACTAAACAAAGTGAAACCTAGAGAGAATGAGTATGCCCTAAGGAATGCATGTCCCTGATTGTTGAACCTGGACCATTCACCTATCTGGGCCATTCCTCCGGCACTAAACAAAGTGCAACCTGGAGAGAATGAATCYGCCCTAGGGAATGATTATYCRGACCATTTCCTAAGGAAATGATTGTCCTGCATCAACCTCCAAAACAGACCATTSTTCRAAACTGCTCACAACTRTGAGCTTCGAAAGAATGAYTRTCCGGAGAGGTGGACCAGTCTTCTTGACCACTACTGAAAGTGACCGTCAAGAAGAGAGATTGTCCTAGACCATTCCCCATGTTAACCACAATGGGAAATCACTGTCTATGGTACATCAACAATCCATCGAACCATTTTCATTACAAAAATGACCATTTGATCTGGACCATTTTCCGAACTAGAAAATGTTTTTTCGTTAGAAATCTCAAACCACTTTCCGAATTGGAAAGGAACTGCTCATCCTGGACCATTTTTCGAACTGAAAAATGACTGTCCATAAGTCAATAACACATCAGTGCTCCCTCCCAATCTAGGAGTCATATCTTCCTTTTTCAATAACGAAGTCGTCTCCACAAGCTCCAGCTTGAGTACGCAAATTCTTCCATCTTGGACAGAAGTTTTACCAAAAATTTTGCTTATCTGCTCATATGTGGAGATATATATTGGAGAACTACTTTCTCTTTTATATTCTTCATCACGGAGAATGTAATGCTTGATTTCAAATGTACTTCGGTCTTTCTGGAACACTGGTTTTCTCTGAAGGCTTCATATAGCTCTGATCAATAAAGTATATCATTGTTGGATTCATCTTTGTTTCCTGCTAGCTCATAACATCGTGGCAAGGGTCAAACTAGAACATATCCAAGTGGTACTTCTTCTACCATCATGAGAGTTTGTCATGGATTAGCAATCCATCATCCTGAGCTTCTGAGTAATCATTCTGATACAATATCTCTGTTATAGAAAATCTTCACCACGCTTCTGCTGTGCATTGGAGGTTCTCCACCAAGTTGCCTTCTTCCATCTGTATACAATGGTCTCTTTTGGTATACCTCAAAGCCTTGAGGTTGCTCTACATACGCTCTTTGTTCAATTATTATGGAGAACAACTTTTGCATTCATATGATGTCAATTCCAACCCATGGATATTGTGGACGATATAATGGCTCATGTAGAGGTATGTCTGGTTTACTGGAACAAGCAATCATCATAGTCTTCTCCCTCCATCTGAGAGAACCTCTAGTTCTGGACCTCGCAATGCTTACATTCATAAGCCATTCATACATTGTTCTTCATCACAACTTTCAGTTCCTCCGCTTGATTGCTTTTGTTGGTAATCTTGTGATTCTCGATACAATGACTGGTTATTCTGGCTTTTCTTTCTTTCTTGGAATCTTCATGTTCTTCCTCATGTTTCTCTTTAGCTCTTGGGTCCATGGAGTTTTCTATTGATTCCATGCTCTGAAGACTCCAACTTCTTCCTTTCAACATAGGATCATGGATGTGGATGGACGACCAAGGATACTTTAAGGCTTCTTTTCGAAGAAGGCTTCTTCTAAAGTCAAACTGAACACGTACTAGCTCCCTCCTAATCCTTGCTTCATGTATGAATGCATGTTTTTCTTTTGGAAGTATATAATCAGCTCCCTCCATCTAACATAATCCATGCTTCCATCTGCATCCTTATTGCCTTTTGCAAAGTGTCACAAATCGTTTTCCAAATTCCTTTTGATTGTTGACTTCTTTCCGTCTTTGCTTCTTCGAGGTTTCTTTCTGATTTCGGCTTATCTTGCAAATTGTCTTATAGTCATGGTGATAATAGTCCTTATCTTGTTGTTCTTTCATAAGTATAGTTTCTCTTTGAACATATTATCTTCTAGAAACCAGATATGCAAGATATGTACATAAAACACGGTATACACAAGAACTATGAAGCATATTGTTACCTTGTCTTAGAAGAAGAAGTTTGTTTTGTCCTGCTTGGATTTCTTTGAGGGTTCCCTTTCTTCAGCAACTGATGCTTCATGTGTTTCCTTCCTTCTCTTTAACTCGGGACAATGATTATTGTAGTGACCATACTTTCGACAATTGAAGCATTGTATTCTTGACGTATCTTTCCCTTGATTTGGCTTCTTCCTTGAACCAAACTTCCTTTTGTTCCTTAAATTCTTAAATCTTGTTGTGAAGGCTTGATCATCATATTTCTTTTGGGGTTTCTCTTTTGCACTAATCCTCGATAATTCTTGTGCATAGTAAGTCCAAAGTTCTTCAAATGTAGGATATTCCTTCCTTGTGTTCATGCTTGTGGAAAATGCATCCCATGTCTTGGGAATGCCATTGAGTACTATATTTACCAGTTCCTTATCTGAGATGATCTCTTCAATAGTTTGCAGTTGATATCTTAACTGAGAGATCCTCACAAAGTATGATGTTATGATGTCATCATCATTCATCCTCATGTCACGAAGCTCATTCTTCAGACTCATTACTTGTCCAATGTTTCTGACTGAGAAGAGGTTTGTTAGGGCATCGTACATCTTCTTCGATGAGTCAAGATGGGAGATGTAGGGTATCAAGTGGTATTTTATAGATTCCACTATGATACTCAT
>SNQJ01S0173187.1:0-20364 GCA_010110895.2 Picea sitchensis
CCATGATATCATGGGCTAGTAGGAAACATAAATTTGTTTCACTCATCACTGCAGAAGTAGAGTATATTTCATCTTGTGATACTTGTACAGAAGAATTGTGGCTCCGTACACTGGTTTCTGGACTGTCTGATCATGTGTTGGGTTCAACCGTGATATATTGTGATAATTAGAGTTGTGTGAAGTTTTCAGAGAACTTGGTGTTCCATGATAGGTCGAAGCACATTGATATCAAGTATTATTTTCTCCATGATAGAGTCAAGATGGGAGAAGTAGTTCTCCAGTATATCTCCATAGATGAGCAGATAACATATATTTTGGTAAAGCCTCTATTTAAGATGACAAGTTTGCGTACTTAAGGGACAAGATGGGACTCATGGAGATGACTTCCTTATTGGAAAGAGAAGTGAATAATCTTAGGTTGGGAGGGAGCACTTATATGTTATTGATTTATGGACAGTCATTTTCCAGTTTGGAAAATGGTCAAGGTTGGGTAGTCACTTTCTAGTCAGGAAGGTGGTCCAAGATTTCTGACGGACAATCATTTTCCAGTTCAGAAAATGGTCCAGAGAGGATAGTCATTTTCGTAACTAAAATGGTCTGATAGATTGTTGATGGACCATAGACAACGATTCCCCTTGTGGCCAGTGTGGGGGAATGGTATAGGAAAGTCATTCTCCTTGGAAACCACTCTAAGTAGTGATCAAGTAGAATGGTCGACCTCTTTGGGTAGTCATTCTTTCAAAGTTCACAGTAGTGAGCAGTTTCGAAGAATGGTCCAATGTAGGAGGTTGGTGTAGGACAACCATTTCCATAGGAAATGGTCTGGACAGTCATTCCCTAGGGAAGACTCATTTTATCTAGGTTGCACTGTGATTAGTGTCGAAAGAATGGCCCAGTTAGGTTGAATGGTCCAGGTTCAACAATCAAGGACAGTCATTCCCTAGGGTAGACTCATTCTCTCCAAGTTGCACTGTGATTAGTGTCAGAAGAATGGCCTAGTTAGGTAAATGGTCGAGGTTTAGAAATCATGGACAATTGTTCTTCTATGCTTGGGAAGAATAGTCCATATAGCCCATGGATGTTGTTTAACTTTCCAAGGGCAGATGATCTTCCATATCTCACAGATGTGAGTGGAAGAGTGGCCCAGATGACTCAGTTCATATCATGACATTGTTGATATCAGATGATATGATTGTTGTGGAGACTGTATGTCTCTGGACAATAGTTGTATGCTATTGTGGTGGATGTGTTCCACTGGTAGTGACTGTTTGTCATTGGTTAGTAGTTGTGTGCTACTAGGAGTGGTTTTGTACCACTGGACAATAGTTGTGTACTACTATGGATAGAAAGAGTTGTGTTCTATTGGATAGAATTGTTCTGATTCCCATGGAGACTACCACTAGTGTTGGAGATGATTTCCAGCTAGATGGATAGTGATATGATCTAGATGCATTGATCTACATCATGCAAGTACAACTTAGAGATGGTGCATTGACACCATGCTAGTATGGCTTAGAGATGTTGTAGATGGTACTCCACATCATGCTAGATATGATCATGCTAGTAAATATTAGATATGATGCAAAGCCTCATGCTAGTACAACTTAGATATGATCATACAACTTAGAGATGATGCAGTGGAGAGGATGGTTCTTGGAGCCATTGAGGACTTTCAACATATGTTGGGACAATCATTCTTCTAGGATGTAGGTTTGTATTAGAAGAATGGTCCTTGTATCACTCCATTGAGTGAGTGACTTATTCAACATCATTCCCGATTACTCATATGGAGTATGGCCTTCAGAGATGATGCAGTTGATGCTATAACATGATACTGATAATGGTGATGTTTCTCGTGAATTGATTTATGTGATCATGAGATAGCTTGTGTGGCTATGAAAATGCTACTTGCTAATACCTCCCTAGATAGAAGGGAGTGGAAGGAGTGTTGATATTATGGTATTAACCTCCATGTGTAACCTTTGGCTAGAATATAATATTCTGGAAGCAAGAGAAACTCTAAACATATGTGTAGAAACCCTAGAAGACAAGTCGGCTCAGTAAAATAATTAATATTAAAGTATTAGATTCTAAAAGGAAAAGTTAGACCAAACAAGTGACAAGAACCACTATAAATAAGAGATGATCTAGCTCATTTGTACACACACACTTCACACACTCTCTCATTCAAGTTTGGCACAAGTTTGGAGTTGTAGCTGCAAGAATGGAAGGTGGATGTTCTGGGATGGTTCTTGGTCTCTCTCTCTAGCGCCATATATCCTAAGATGTGTGCCCTATCCTCTAGTACCTCTTGGTGGTGTTCTTGGTGACGGTTCTTGGTGTTGTTCTTGGCAAGTGCAACTGCAACTGCAGTTGCAACCAGTACTGCAGCTGAGTATTGTTCTTGTTCTGTGGCTTTTGGGCTTTCTGTTTGGTGAACTATCTTTCGAGAAAGATGAACTCTCTTGGTTATCTGTTGATTCTAGTGCTGCTTCCAGAATCATTCTATATAGAAAATGTTATGGTGCTCGGGGGTGGTTGCATGCCTATGGTTGGGTGACAATAGTGATATTGTCTATGGTAAAGTGAGCACATCTCTTTAATTCTAACATTTACTACATAAATATTATTTTACATAAAATAATGATGTTGCATTGTTTTACAGATATGGTCCATTAGCCTAGCTCCATATTAACATCAGATCTATCAAGCATATAGAGGGATCAAATCTCTCCAGATGCAAACCTTTCCTTCAGTTTTTCACACTAAAAAAGGTTTGCACCTCGAGAGATGTGATCCCTATGAGCACTTGATAGATCTGAGGTTAAGATGGGTCTAGGATAGTTTTAATATTTTTAGTTCAACTAAATTTTAGAAATGGATTTATATCTTATTGTAAACATGACTTATCATTTTAATCTCTCTAGACATTTTCTCACATTTGGACAAAAGCCACCTTTAAAATTTTGATTGTGCACCACATTAATGGTATGGAAAGTCTCTCTATTTATTATATATAAATTGGGACATGCATTGTTCATTCTTCATATGAGTTTCCATTTTATATGAAGTAAAAAATTGGCATAGGTATTGTTTATACATATAATTAGATGATAGTTAAGAGCGGGGCGGGAATTTCAAAACTAGATAGTCTATTAAATTTGATGGTTTTGACAATTTTATTGTTCGACGAAATTTTAACCAATAGGATAATGGACAATTTTCCTATCACATTCCATCCCTAGTTAAAAAGACAAAATGAGAATTGATATCTCTGGTTTTGTGTAAGTTGAAAGTGCATCAAAAAATTAATGAAAAAATAAATTCCGAGTACTTACAACACTCCTAATATGTATGTTACCTTGGTATGTATGGTTTTAAAAGTAATAGTACTACAAGAAATTAAATTTAGATAAGATATATTTGTATAAATTTTCATTACTATTTTAACAAAATATTTTGATGCGCATGGGTTGAGATGAAATGTTTTTATATTTTTCTATAATTCATTATAACTACAATAATTTGTTGTATTTTCTTTATGTTTTTAAATTAGATTATCTGTCATTTGATTGGTTCTTAGGCATGAGAGAAGCATTGGATTTGGAATGGGGAGGGGTTGGCATGGTGACATCCAAGTCCCGTGCATGTTTAAATGTGGCTAGTAGTGACAACATGGTCTAGAGGCTGATACGCCAGATGCAGTTATTGCAAATCATAGGTTAGTGTATGAGTTGCAGACCCCATTGCATTGCATTCAATATTTTAAATAAAGAGGGATCCAAGTATCAAATTTTCATGTTATATTAATTATCAACCCACAAATTTACTATAGCATTGATGATGGCAAACCCATGAGCCTTGCAAGTCATTTTTTGAACACTTTTGTGGACTCCCTCTTTGTCAATGGTATCTTCGAATTTGAATATGCCATCAAAATATCCCATGCTAAGAAGGTCCTCACAACCTCAAATCCCATGGTTCTCATACATTATTGTGAGCTAATTGATATGTGTTTCTCAATAATCTACTTAATTATCTCCTATTATAACTTTTAATTCTATTATGTTTTGTGGTAATTGATGCAGAATAACATGTAACATCCCCAGTTTAATTAATGTATAATGTAGATATGAATGTGGCTATGACCAAGCAATGTAATATGTGAAATATTTTTCTGGTATTAATAAAAATAATGTGACACCAGTTGTTTTGAAAATGGACAAAGATGGATGGTGATTAATCCACAAGAGAGGGGAATGCATGGGAGTGTTTAAGAGGGTCCCAAGGGGGAAATGTTTTATGGGTATTAATTTAAACCCATATTTTTTAATTATATTATCATTGGGAAAACCATCTATTTTCTGTTTGAGTGTATGAGAGCCCAATCATTGAATACTTGTCAAAGGTGTTAGATTTCGAGCACACCTCAGGTGTGGTTTAGGTTCTCAACAATATACATAGAAATCACACAATTTGAACTGTGAACATAAACAGACTAAGAGTCCAATCATTGAATACCTATTAGAGGTGTTAGATTTCAAGCACATCTCAGGTCTAGTCTAGGTTTTCAACAATATACACAAAAATCACACAATTTGAGATGTGAACATAAACACACTGAGATGTCTAACAACTTAGCACAATGGAAAATATAACACCAACAATGAGATCATACACAATACTCATAAATTCAATTCCAATTGCAAGAATTTTTCATTAAATCATTACTCATAATTCTAGCTCCTGTACTAGGGAAAATGACCCTTTCTTACACAAAATAAAACACCAAAACACAAGGGTACACTTAAAAAACAAATCCCTTTTCCATTGTAGAAACCCTCCTTGGTTTATGTGCCCAAATTGTGATCACTATATTGAGGTTAAATTATAGCCTTTACATAGGCTGAAAACCCAAAGAGACTTTTCTCTGCTTGTTGGTCACTCCTCCACATGAGTAGGCCTTCACAGTCTCTTCTTTGTCCAAGTAGTCTAACTGTACCAGGCCTAAAAACTACCCCAAATATGATTGTACCGACCCTCAAAAATACTTAGAAAATTGAAGCTAGGTTGACTGTAATAACACTCAAATTTGTCCCAAAAATATGTGGCTAGGCTAACTGTAACAACCCCCAAAACAACTGCAGGTATAATTGTACCACTGAACCTGTTGACTGAGGCTCCTAAACTTTGCAGATAGTGGCTCCTTAGGATGTCAACTGCCTCAACCAAGCACGGGATCAAGGAAAGTTTGCACTCCTCCCCAAGACTATATAACTGAGGCCTACTCGTCCTTCTCCTATTCCAAAAAATCACAAGACTAAGACCTACTCGGCCTTCTCCATGGTTGATTGAGGTTTTCACAACCTAATTCCAATAATGAATATCACACTCTTCGTATCTTTCAACTTCACAATTGATCTCCCTTATATGACTCAAAAGGGTATGGAAGAAACCCTTATACCACTTAGAAGCCCTTCACTCAAACTCAACATCAAATTAGGTTTGTTTAATCATGTCACAAACCCACAAATCCCATCAACAAGCCACAAAACTCCACACCTCACATAAAGGATTTTTATAAGAAAAAATCACAATGTGGGTGTCAAGAATGGCTCCCACCGATACCTAGGCTAGTGTGGGAATACCTCCCAATGCTACAAAACATTAACAAGAGGTGGGTGTGAGAGTCACATCCCATGGTTATTGGAAGAATGGGGCTAAAGTACCATCAACATTGAGTAGAGTGTGCAATCAATTGTCTTGGGAAAATAGAGGAAATTCATATCGGGAGGTGTTATAGTCCAAAAATTCCCTACCTATGCATACATGGCATTGGCCTTCCCACTTACATATTTTGTCAAAATACTGTTGAGGCTTCTTCTTAAAAAAGTATTTTTTGGAACATGTACACGTCTTGCTGAACTGATAGCCCGTGTACACATGCTAGCTGCATACTAGTTAGCCCGCGTACATACGTGAGTTACATACTAGACAACCTGCATTTACCTCCAAAATTTTCAAAAAATAAAAAGTTGCAAGGAATTCGGTGGAGTTTACAGGATATTGAGGGTTTCCCAACCATTTTACCCATTGTATCTCGTCCCCAAACCAAATAACCATATTTTTCTCATATAAAAAGAGTTCTTGGGGTCTCATTTACAACAACAAGCAAGAGAACAAGTAAACTCTACCAAAATCCCTTCCCCCTCTTAGCCCAAGTTTTCCATCCCTTTCTGAGTTTTGGTCTCAACATTCCCCTGAAGCCATTTCTCCTTACACAACCCTTTCCCCTTTCCCAAGAGATAAGTTGTTTGTGAGAAGTTTTTATGGGATTGATGCACTTGGATCCACGAGAGAGGAGCCCAAACCTAGTTTTTGGAGCGATTACCGACGAAGGTTGTAATAATTTTGATCTTTGTATTGAATAAAATAGTTATTTCTTGTCCCAAAACATTGTGTCTATATGATTTTATTGATTTTTACATCTATGTCTATATTTGAACATTACAAGTGATAAGTAGAGATCATATGTGTTGTAACATTGCTTTTCTAAGCTTTTGTAGGTCAGCTTTTGGAGGAGACAAACAATCTAGGAAGTTGTAAAGGCGAAATAGGTCTACACGAGCCGCAAGGACCTAAGGTGTACCTATTTGACCTTCTTTCCTCTCTCTTGTCATTTAGTTTAGATAGTTTTGGGGTAGTTTAGGAATAGAATTGTCTTTTAAGCAAAGTCAATGCTATGCATGTACTTAGACCCAGTATAGGGGGATTTTCCCCACTAGAAGGAGGTTAGGCAATTTTTTACATTCAGTTTGGGCATGAACAACAAGGGGAGAGTAGCGAAAAAGAGAACCATATATAGAGAAAGCATGGTGGGAGAATTATGGAGCACACTAGATCATTTTTGGAGTGTTTTGGAGCTGGAAATTGAAAAACCAAGTTTTTAGGCCTGAAGAGTGAGCTCATGTGTGAGTTGCACTGTAACATCAAGTGTTTGTTGTTGTTTTTCCTGGTAGTTTTCCTGGAAGTGAGTTTCCTTTGATTTATCATCAGAGAGATTCTTGGTTACTTGTGCCAAAGAGACCCTGATAAATGCATGGGATGCATGATGGACTGATAGTGGTGAAGGGGTACATTCTCTAGGTTGGGAAGGTCAAGAGGAAGAGAGTTGGAGGAAATTCAAGATAACTA
The DNA here is from genome assembly GCA_010110895.2 of Picea sitchensis. Lineage (NCBI taxonomy): Eukaryota > Viridiplantae > Streptophyta > Pinopsida > Pinales > Pinaceae > Picea > Picea sitchensis. The sequence goes on from SNQJ01S0173187.1 coordinate 7,195, forward strand.
TAGGAGAATACTAGTGGATTGTGGGTTATTGAGTTGTGATAGGACTGAGAGAGGCACTCTTCTTTTATGGGTTCCTAAACCCATATCTCACAGGAGTGACTTGTTGTTAAAATGGAACAACAATTCTATAGATTTGGAGGTTGAGCGTCCTTCCCGATTAGTTGGTTGCACATTTTCTATTAAAGATAAAGTGTTTATATGTCAGGTTTATATGAGTCTTATGATTGGCCATTTGTGAATGAGAATGGTTTTATGTGTTATGAGTCTTATGATTGTGCATTTTACTGTGTGAATGAGAATGGTTTTATGTGTTGTTACATATGATTTATTAGCTACATTCATGTGCATTTATAATGTTGTAGAGGCGTTTAATTATGGGCATTAGAATCTAGTTAAATATGTACATAATTTGTAGTTGGTAAGCTACAAGAAATGAAGTAGCAAGAATTTTTTTCATTTTATGTGTATTTTGCATAGTAATGTTCCTTGGTTACGCTGGGGGATGTTACATAACATAAGCGAGGCATGGTGCATTTGAATAAAACCGAAGTGAAAATCAATGATGACATAACAATTCCCTAATTTCCCTCTGAAAAAGATGAATATGATGAGTTGGTGAAGGAGTATATTTGTAATGTCCACCTTATGCCCTGAAAGGGAATAGAGGTGTGGAATACACTTACTACACTAACTATGGGAAGCTAATGTGCATAAATTAAAAACATAGCAATTACAACAAAGAAATAGACAACATACCATAGACAATAAGGTTTCCTGAGGAAAAAACTTACGGGATAAAAACCCCACACTATAAAGCACACTCAATGTATTATTCAACAACAAAAATGGTTACAATACATAGTCTTTGTACTCTCAACAAGAGTGTTCAAAGGTAGCATAATTTTGGAGAAATTTTGGCAACATAATGATAAGATAAGACTCACAGTATGTGATTTCCTCCATCTATAGCACTCAATAAATAGGCATAGTAAAACCATAAACCATTTACTGTTTACCATTTTTTCATACTAGAAACCACCTATAGGTTATTCCCTACCATTGCTCTACAAGTATTCTCTTCTCTACTACAAAACTACAAGTATTCTCTTCTCTATTGCAACACTACAAATATTTTTTGCTCTACCACAACACTGCAAGTATTCTCTTCTCTACTGTAGCACTGCAAGTATTCTCTACTCAACTACAACATTGCAACTATTATTTGCTATATTGCAACATTTCAAGGTGTATGACACACCTATCCCAACATTATGCCACTCGTCATATACCTTTCATGGGTACATGGGAGATGCATCAAACTATGAACTAATTACTAGGGCCCATAAGGCCCATAGACTCACGACACCACTTGAATTTACTTGTGCTCGTAGGTTTTGTCAATGCATCTACAACATTCTACAAGGTGTCAAGTTTATCTAGTATCACCTTTCTATCCTCTACCATGTCCCTAACAAAATGGTACTAGATATCTATATTCTTTGTCTTTGCATGAAAGAATGGGTTCTTAGCCAGACAAATTGCATGATTACTATCACATTGAATTGTAATAGATTTTTGACTTATCCCTACTTCCTAACATGGTTTATTAAGACAAATTGCCTCCTTACTATCATGAGTATCTCTCATATAATATACATATACAATGGACAAAGCAACCACAACTTTTTGCTTTCTCATCTAGCTCGTTGCTCCACCAAACAACCAAAACATGTAACCACTTGTAAATCTTCTTCTATCTGCATCCCCCACCTAATCAGAATCAACATAACCTTGCATATCCATTAAGTGTGGGTCCCCTAAAACATCACTATGATATAAAATGGAATATTCAGAGGTACCTTGCAAATACATGAAGAATCTCTTCATTGTAGCCCAATGTTCACGTCTAGAATTAACCATGAATCGAATCAAGACTCCCACTACTTGGGAAATTTTTGGTCCAGTATAGACCATAGCATACATCAGAATATCAATTGCACTAGCATAAGAAATTGAGGCCATATCCTCCATCTCTACAGAAATTGGAAGATTCAATGGTTTGCAATCTGTCATATGAAAATACTATAGCATAGAGTTTACATACTTTGGCTCAACCAAAGCCTTTTATATGCTTTATCCCTCTTGATCTCCATTCCTAATATATATTTTGAAAACCTGAAGTCCTTCATATCAAATTGTGTTGGACGCTAAGAATTCAAATCACAAATCACATCCTTACTATTACCAAAGAATAACATATCATCTACATATAGAGCGATAACAAGGAAATGATCACCATCTTGTTTTTAATAGACATAGTGATTTGATTTGGATCTTAGAAATCCTAATCCAAACACAATGGAATTAAACTTTTGTAACCACATTCTGGGAGATTGTTTGAGACCATATAAAGACTTTTTTTAACTTGCAAACCAATGAATCTTTACCTTTTTGAACATAGTGCTCTGGCTATGTCATATAGATATCCTCCAAGTCATCGTATAGGAATGTAATTTTCACATCCATTTGTTATATATCTAAATCGAAGGTTGTTTCTATAGACAATAAGAACCTAATAGATTTTAAATTAGCAACTGAGGAAAATATCTCACCAAATCCTATCCCCTCAACTTGGGAATATCTTTTTTCAACCAACCTTGCCTTATTCTTTTCAACGTTTCCATTTAAATTGATCTTCCTTTTGAACACCCATTTACATCCAATTAGTTTATGTCCATCAAGCAATGGGACCAAGTCCCATGTATCATTCTTTATGAGGGCAGTCATTTCCTCATCCATGGTCAATCTCCAAGACTCTTTATCTTCCATATCCATTGCCTCTTTTAATGTTCTAGGCTCATCAATGTTAGTAGATAAATAAAATATACATCTAAAATTAGATAGACTATAATTATACATGTATGGGTGCCTTCTTTGTCGAGTGGACCTCCTTAAAGTTTGATTTGAAATTTCTTCCTTCTTTTCCAAACTCTCTAAACCCTTCATCATCATCAGGTACATCATGGACTTCTTGTTGATTTTCTGGTTCAAATTTATCAGTCTTGGGTGGTAGCTAAACCACTAACTTCTTCTAATCCTCTTTTAGCTACACCACTGTGGGAGAAGACTCAACTTATCGTAAAAGGACATGTTTTCTATACACAAAAATTTCAGCCACAAGATCCCAAATCGTGTACCCTTTCACACCAACACCATATCTAATGAATATACATTTCATTGCCTTGTTATCCAACTTAGACTGCTTCTCCTTATGAACATGAGCATAGGCCTCAACCAAAAACACAAATATGTTGAAGTGAGGGCTTCTTACTCATCCAAACGTCCATAGGGGTCTTATCCACAAGAGATGATGTGTGAGACATGTTAATCAAGTAACATGCAATAACAATTGCTTCTTCCCATAACCTCTTCTCTAAGTTGGCCCCACTAAACATACTCTTAGCTCTCTCCATCAACATTCTATTCATTCATTATGAAACTCCATATTTTTTGAGGGGTACAAAGAGTTGTATTATGTCTTTCAATGCCATTATCCTTACAAAACTTATCAAACTCTGTAGAACAAAACTCACCACCATTATCAGTCCTCAACACCGTAATCTTCCTACTAGTCTTATTTTCCAAGAGATCTATAAGCTCCTTAAACTAACTAAAAACCTCAGATTTAGTTCTAAGAAAGTATACCCATGTCCTTCTAGGATAATCATCAATGAATGACACATAATACAAATCCTTTTCAATAAAAGGAACTTTAACTACACCAAATACATTAGAATGAATCAAGTACAACAATCTATAAGATTTGTGAGAACTAGAATAAAATGGAGCATGGTTTTGTTTTCCATATGTAATGCCTACAGAAATCAAATTCAAGACTATAATAATTCAATCCGGCAACAAGATTTTTGTTTTCAAGGATTGTAGGCCCTTCTCACCTATATGGCCCAATCTTTGGTGCCATATCATTGTCTTTTCTACAAGTAACTTGCTTTCTGAAGCTAGAGCTTCTTTAGGAGTTTCTGATTGTGAAGGTGTATATCCTTGTTGATGTTTGAATGTGTTAGGATCGAAACAACAACCTCATGAGGATTAAAATTCCCCCTTCATTTTTATAGAGGTGGTACTCCTCTATAGGTCTGAAAAATAATCTTGATAATCTTGTAACAACCTATATATATAAATGGGAATTGTAAACAAATCCCAAATCTTTATCACTCAAGAAAATGAAAAGAAGTAAGAAATGTACACATTAAGGATTCCTATGAAATGGACCAAGAATATTTGTTCACAATAATTGTAGAAAACAAATAAAATGACAAGTTACAAAAAATAATTAAATGATCCTCACATCCATCACAGTTTCAAGAAATATTTTTGATCACTCTAAAAGAAAAAGAACATATGACCCATAAAGAAGAGAACTTTAAAAGAGTATTTCCATTGAAATAAAAAATAGAATTTGATAATTTAATTTCAAATATCTTATACTCAAGAGCTCATAGTTACAAGATACATTCAAAATTAACCCCAAAATAGTTCTCTGGTGTTTTCTCAAAAATATATTGTCTTTTACAGTCTCAGAAAATTAAATGTGTTCGTCCATAAATGGACTGGAATTGGGGCTCTCGTGGACCAAATTAAATATATACAAGAAAAGATGAGAGAATAATGAATGAGGTTGGAAAAAACATGATCAATATGACCTGGAAAGAAGATAAGGATGAAATCAGAACTCGGTTATATTCTTCTCAAAGAAAGACATAATATAACTGGATAATTCTGAAAGGGAAGAACAAGATGTGATCAATATAGACTTACTATAATGGAATCTCATGCCTCATTTATGTGTTATTGGTGTCGTTATATTGTATTTGATGATGGTTTCATGGATGGTACTAATTATTTCCCCTTGATTTTCCTTCATAATCTTGATTAAGGCTTTGTTTAACTATTCTTCAATATAATATTTCATTGGGGCTAAATTTATTTCATGTCTAATTTTTATATCGAATAATATACCCTCCAAGTCTCTTAAGTCAAATGAAAGTTGGCTAAGAACATCTTCGATGTATTTTTTTTTTCGCATAGCTTACTAACCAATTCTCAACTTCATTTTCATTATATTCAATGATGCTATTAAATTTCTCGACTGATAAACCTTTCAATTTTTCCACTTCTTGTTGAAATTGCTCTCTTGTCATGAATATAGAATTTAAATTAATTTGGGATCCTGTACTTCTCCTGTGGTTCCAACTAGGTCTATTTCAGTTAATTTTTTGTATAATCCCTTCTTTCTAGTAACCACATCATCACATTCTTCCATAATTTCCTTTAAAATGTTTATTTTCTTAATCCAACAAGCCTTTAGTTGTTTTATCTGAGCAGGAGAAGGGAAATATTCTTCTTTTCTTTTCATCTCATTCATATTTGAAACCTTCAGAACAAATATAGTGAATGCATCTTTATAAAACCCTTCTTCATGTTCATAGTCACCTTGGAGGAAATCTCTAAAAGCATTTAGTTTAGAACCAAAAGAAAAAGTATTACTTCCAACATCCCATGCTTGCATGATAAGATACATTCTCTTTTAAATATTTTCTTCAACAAAATTTTTGACAACGACCAATAAACTTGATGTTCCTTTCAATTTTAAATATGGTGTTGCAGGTTTGACAATGTCTAGTGCACTTGCAAGGATAGGAGGCAACCTTAGAGTATATTCCAACTCTTTAATTCTTTCCTTTAATTTTTCATTTTGCGCCTCCATATCATCAATATAAACATCTAAAGCATTCCTTGTTATCTTGTGTGTCTTTGCAATTCTAGATGGAAGTAATTTTCTAAGGTTGTACTCATAATGAGATTTTCCCTTTTTATTTTTTGGTCAAACCCTTCAAAAATTAACTTTCTAGAATTCCTATCAAATAAAGAATTTTGTATGGAAAATTATTCTTCTTGTATGGCGAGTTCATATACAAGTTGTTGAATTTTCTACAACCTCTGTTCTTCATCAGGGAAACGAATATTTTCGATATCATCCTCCAAATCCATGTCTTCAAAAGATATATCAATTTCAGATATAGGTTGTTCCACTTCTTCTGACTGAGAATTTTTGTTCCTCTTTACTTGGAGCTTGTGGGGAATTTCAATTTTTTCTTGTGGAGGATTTTTATCATCACCACCACCACTCGAATTACTCTTTGAATTTTTTTTCTGTTGCAACGTTGTTGCTTGTAAACTATGTTTGGATAAACTACCTTTTTTTGAATCCACAGGAGATTGAGTATCTCTTTCATTTGAAAATTTACCTTTTTGTTTATATTGATATGTTGAACTTATCATAGTTTCAATATCATCAAAAAAATGTACTGGAACATCATGGGTATTATCTTCTTCTTCTTCAAACATAAGTGTATTAGTGAATGCAGTGTTGAATCCAGCTGATGTCATATGATCAACAAAGATATGACTTGGGTCGAAACCCCTCATATTTTCTACATGCTTCATATTGAACTAATTAAGGTAAGTTGAGTAATCATCAATTTTTGCAATGCCTCTTAACATGATTTCTCCAACTTTTCATGGAAATGGGATAAATTCTCTCTCTTTTTTCCATGAAAAAAGTGTAACCAGAATCTGTATTCCTTGACAACTTCAATGACAAACATTTTGTCTAAAATTTAATAAGGAATAAAGAAAGGACGTTCACGAGAACCAAAAATTCTAATCACATTGTAATCTTATATTTTTTCTAAAGTACCCCTTTTTCTTAGAAAGGTCATTGCTTCTAATGACAATCTAGTTGTATTTTCTCCAAAGAGAAGTTTCTTGAAGATAGTCACAAATTCATTGTATACCTCATAAAAGTAGTAAGTAGCTTTCTGTCTCCACAGAGATTGATACCACATAGTTACTGGATCAATTTTACAATCTACCCTTTTCCCAATAGTCAAACCCTTGAAGACATGGAAATAGGTAATAGAAAATATTAAATAAGCAGGCATATAGAACTTCTTTTCTTTCTTGAAATTTGAAATCTGTGAAGAAATGTCAACATAAATGATTTTTCCCCAATCAAAGATAGTTCTTACATGAACTGTAAAATATAACATATAAAGGGCCAACCAAGGAATGGTTTCCATGGAGTCTTGACCAATAATTATAGTGAAGAGCCATGCAATTTCTCGATAAGGGTTGTTCAATAAACTAACTTGAATTATTGATATGTCAACTAGAATTGTCGCAAGATCCTCTAAATATTCTTGTAAAAGATCCAACCCATTGTTTTTGTTCTTGGGGAAGTTCCTTGCTTATTCTCCTTTAAAAGTAATGGTAGGATCTAGTAACTTCAACATCTTTCTGAAAACCAATGATGCTAAGGAAATGGAGGATTCAATTTGAAGTTGAATAACCCTTTGGCTCGAAACAAGTTTATCAACGCAGAATGAGACAATTTCTTTACAGTCAAATACTTTAGGCACACATCCAGCTAGAGCAATCCCTGATGTACCATTAAGATATTGACCATTGGAAATTTTAATCTTCTCGCCTGAAAATATTCAATGTATCTCCACAAAACTACGGTGTTCTTGTAGCTATTCTAATGAAGTTAGCAGACTGTAGTATAATTATTTAGAACAACAATTTTGAAATGAACATTTTCTTGGTAATATAACTCAAATCCTTTTATCGGTGGAGAAATTAATACAAATTAAATGATATTACCTCAAGAATTCTTCCATTAATAACAACCTTTTCATAATTTAATTGGAAGTTGTCTTCAGTGGATTTTTCATTTAATGTATCTTGAGAACAATGACAAAGCGAGAATACACTATGGTGGAGAGTCGCACATAGAAAGGATGATGAGGTGAACCCGCGAGTCCGCCAACCCACAAACCCTCCATAAAATCAATATATGGATAAGTATTGAATGGAGAATAAGAATGAGAATAAGAAATTGGTTAAGTAAAGTTATTGGTTAGACTCATGAGGAAAGGAAAATTCAAAATTTAAGACCCGCGAACCTGCGGTGGAGAAAATTAAAAACATTTTAATTATAGGGTTCAAAATGAGGATCAAAAGAAAATGAAAGTCTTTTTTGGTGACGGCAGAGAAAATGATACATAAGAAACGAATCCACCATGAGTCAAAAAATTTCTAAGTAAAAATAAAAACGAAAGGGTGAAGAAAAGATTATATACAAGTCAACAATCCTATAGATCTCTTTACTGCAAAAAATGAAGAACTATTACACTCAATAGTGCATGCATCAATATGGAACAAAGTTCCCACACGAACACCCTTAGAAAGTATGATATATCCTCGGACCATATTGCACCCTCTGTAAGAGAAAAAAACCTGCACATTTGCATCATTAAGTGTGCTTACTGTTAGTAGGTTTCGTGCTAATCCCAGAATGTACAAAGATCCATTGATCCCATTTACTTTTCCATCAATGAATATAATAAATACTCTTCCATGAACAATAATTCTAAGAGGAGAGTCGTCACCAAGGTATACCATCCCATCATCATATTTTTCATACACTGAAAACCAGTGTCGATGGGAATTCATATGGAAGGAAGCTCCAAATCTTATCAGCCATGCACTTTGGCCTGCATGAGGTTCCAAAGCTACAAAAAAGAATATCCACCATCCTCTCGAGAAGAGTTTTCACACTCATCATCATACTTAGTCTTTTTCTTCTTATTCTTCTTTTTCTCTTCTTTGAAGTCCCTTCTGAAATGATTGACCTTGGTGCAGTTCTAACATTTTGCCTTGGACTTTACAGGAGACTTATGTCTCCCATGGGATTTGTACCTACCCTTTTCTCTCTTCTTGTGTTTCTCCTTCGATCTTCCATGAACAACTAATGCCTCATTGGTGAATTCAAATGATTTATGCCTCACCTCCTCTAAGAGTAAAGTGGCCACAACCTCATCAAACACCAATGCCTTCATAATGCTTCCAATGGTCATTACTAGGTTGTTCCATGAATTTGACACAGAACAAAAAAGGGTGATATAATTATCATTCTCATCCATCTTCACTCCAACTAAGATCAACTAGGTCACAATAGTATTAAATGCATTATGATGCTAAACTATAGAATCACCATCACCCATTCTCAAGGAAAACAAATTTTTTAGTAGAAACAATTTATTAACCAAGGATTTACCTTGACACAAATCCCCCAACTTCTTCCAGAGATATACTACATTTTTTTCTTCATAAACATTCAACAATACCGAATTAGTCAAACCGAGCATGATACAACTTCTTTCCTTTCTCTCCAAAACCACCCACTCTTCATCTATCATACCAATGGGTTTGGTTCCAAATACTGCAGCCCATAGATATTAATCTACAATAACATATTCCATATTGAGCTTCCATAGTTCAAAGTTAGTGCCATTAAACTTCTCCATTTCTAATCTATATGTTCTCGCAATTTGTTTGCAACAATATTTCCTTTCATGCAAGATCCCACACAAACAAAGATTGAATTAAAAAACCTTGTCCCTATCACCTTGGAACTGAGGTGATGAGTGTTTGATACCAAGTTAAGGGAAGAAGAGGTGTGGAATACACTTCCTACACTAATATATGAGAAAATAACGTGCATAAATTAAAAACATAACAATTGCAACAAAGAAATAAACAACAAACTATAAACAACAAGATTTCCTAGGGAAAAGGATTGTGGGAGAAAAACTCCACACTTTAAAGCACACTCAATGTATTATTCAACAAAAAAAATGGTTACAATTCAGAGTCTATGTGCTCTCAACAAGAGTGTTCAACATTAGCATAATTCTAGAGAAATTTCGACAACGTAATGATAAGAAGTTTCGACACTTCGTGATTTCATCTAGCTCTAGCACTCAATAAATAAGCATAGAAAACCATAAACCATTTATGGTTTAACATTTATGTATATTATAAACTATACATAGGTTATTCTAGGTTGATGATATTGTAGCTTCAATATATATTCCCACTATAGGCCAAGGAGCCAAGCATGTGGGAATCTTCATTGGCACCAAATTAGTTTTTTGTTTCAGTGAAATCAGCCTTGGAATAAGGCTAGGGCCTCATGGAAAAAGTTGATGGAATTTGTGGGCTTGTGATGGGATTCCACACCCAAAAAAGGAGAATACAATATTCTAATTAATTGTTGAGTTTAGGAAGGGCTCCTAAACTGATTCATTGGATTTGTATATAAATGAGAGAGGTCATTGTGACATTTGATCATAGTGCAAGTATGGAGTTAACATAAGTGAGTGAGCACTTGTGCTAGGAGGTTTGGTGATTTCAATAAGGGAATGTCTGTAACTTAAAAAAATATGGCCTAGGAGAGAGGCAAATGAAAAAGGAAGAAAATGTAAGAGTGGAGTGAATTGTATGGAAGTGTCTGCATAGTTTTCCATGCATGTACGTGAGTTGTAGTGGGCACAGTCACGTACGTACATGGGTTACAATGGGAACAATCACGTATGTATGCAGATTGTAGTAAGGTCAATTGCGTACATCCGTACAAAGTTTTCTAGGTAGGAGTAGGTCTTTATAGGTTGACGTCAGCAAGCTGTACATGTGGTCAGCAAAAATACAGGTGGTTAGAAACAATACAGGTGACATCAACAAGTCGTACAGGTGGTTTGCAGTAGATTTGTGGGAAGAGGAAATTTCCAAGGAGTTGCTAAGGTTTGGTTTTCTGATTTTTTTGGTTATTGGAGGACAAGGTTGTCCTCAGATTTTGGTGTAATTGTAACAACTGGGAGGGTTGGTTTTTTCCCTCATAATTTCTGAAATTGATAAAGTTATAGAATAGAAAATTTGTGTGTCATGTGTATTGATGATTCATCTATGATCTTGATGCTTCCGCTACATATATTTTCAGTCAATAATTTTCAGTGTAAAATTGTTTAGTGATAATGGCTAGGGTTTATTGTTAGCTCACTAGGAAGTAACTTTCATATACGAAAATTAGTCACATAAGATTGTATATGAAAATTAACATGTTATCTGTTAGTCCCTTAAGTTGCACTTGACTGCTAAGGGCAAGCTAGGGCATCATTGATTTATTGTAAAAGCGTTTTGAGGGTTTTATGATTGGGGTTTTTGAGTAAGGTGGTTTGAAACTAGTTTCAAGATAACAACACAATATGAAAAACAAGATTAAAACATAGTATATCCCATTGACTGAATAATAGGTGAACACAAAGATGGATTAAACCAATTAAGAAAAAAAAGGAAGGTGAAGCCTTCAATTTGTCAACTTCACCAGAATTCTTGCCTCAAAATATCATAAAGAAACAAGATGTTTAGCTTGATATCAAACTTGAAAAATAATCTTTGCAGTAAAATTTCCACTATATAAATAATCAGTCAAGAATAAAAAAGCATTGCAATTTCGAATAATGAATTCAAGCATGAATAAAGAAATAACAGAATAGAAAAAGAGGGTCTAACCATCCATATTCCTTTTCTATTAAGTGTCAAATTGAACATAAATGCCTTTACAATGTGCTTCACAAAAAGGTCCCTTGGGTCTCCATTTTTTCGACCTCTCGTCCTGTCATTCTACAGAGTTTATATAGAAACAATACATAATAATCAAGATCCAAAAGAAATGGATCTGAAAACCTCCTCATCTATGTTTAGTTTCTTGTTTCAAATAATCAAGGAGAAGATCCAATCTGATCTCCAATTCAAATTGATGAGGTGGCTTGTCAACTGCTGTCTATGAGATTTTTCAGGAAAACAAATCTGGTAAATTCCTAAAAAATAGGGTCCAACAATCAATTCGAATATCTTAAATGGTGATATCTGTGTAAAAAATGATAGAGGTTTTTGTGAAGGGGCATGTTCTCAACAAAAACATCTTTTGGTTTAATCAAGTTCATCTCCAGCTATTCTGCAACCTCTCTCTTGAAGAAGACTAAAACAGGTAAAAATAACAGAGTATTTCCTGTAGCTTTATAAAAAAAGTATCCCTCAAAGATCAATTCGAATCTCTTAAATGGTGATAGCTGTGTAAAAATTGAGAGAGGTTTTTGTAAAGGGGCATGTTCCAAACAAAATCCTCTTTTGGTTTCATCAAATTCATCTCCATCTGTTCTGCAACCTCTCTCTTGAAGAAGACTAAAACAGGTAAAAATAACAAAGTATTTCCTGTAGCTTTATTAGAAAAATAACCCTCAAAGATCAATTTGAATCTCTTAAATGGTGATAGTTGTGTAAAAATTGAGAGAGGTTTTTCTGAAGGGGCATGTTCCCAACAAAAACCTCTTTTGGTTTAAACAAATTCCTCTCCAACTATTCTGTAACCTCTCTTGAAGATAAAGACTATAATAGGTAAAAAACAGAGTATTTCCAGTAGCTTTTCTGGTTCTTCTTTTAATGATTCTTTATGTACCGGGGACATTCTTGTATTTCGTTTGATATCTACTTTTGCATATTTAGAATGGTATTCTATCACTATGACATCTTCTCTTTTCATTGAAGAATCGAACATGGCTTTGGGCCTTAGCCTGTACTTGTTGGTGACTCTTGTAGAGTTCCTCCTAGGGTCTTGAGGCACAGGCACACATTTCTCCTTTTTCCTTTTAACAACAACATTTTTCTTTAATTTCAAACTGGCATGTTCTCTACTTCCTCCATAAAAAAATTCACTCGAGCTATTGCCTGGAAATGTTGATTTAGATTGATCAAATCCTTCCATGAAATTTTCAATGTTTAACTGTTGGATTTGTATGTTGAATTGTTGGGTCTATTGTTGGCTAGAAGATTACTGCTCTCAGGTGTCCTTTAGCTACTCTTTGATCTTGAGGCTGCTGATTATATGCTTGAAAATATGACATTACCCCTCAAAAGTTGCCTTGAAATCTAGAGTTGATCATTGCTTGTTGATCTCCTGGAAATACATTGACTTGCTACTTTCATATCACTAACTAATTTGATCACTTCATAGTCATAAGAAAATCCTTTGTCCAGGATTCTAGAATGAAGTTTAACATCGATCCTCAAAGTATAAAATTTGACTAGGCCCTCTCATTCTGCTTTCATATTGTATTTCATCATAGCATGAATATATGGCTTCCAAAACCATAACCCATAACAATTATATTCCCATGTTTCGAACAA
>SNQJ01S0173188.1:0-20364 GCA_010110895.2 Picea sitchensis
GACAGGATTTAAGACTGTGGTCCTGTGAACGTTGTGGTCGTATTGACCAGGACTTAGCCGGAAGGCCAATACGCTAGGAACACATCAGAGATCGGTGGTTGTACTTGTCAAGACATCGCAGGTGTCAAAACTCCGATAGAAGGAACCCCGAATCCTGGTATAAAGTCAGGGATTGGCATTTCACTAATACGGGTTTGTGGGGATTTCTCCTGTACGGGAGATTAACCCAAAATTTTTAAAAATTATGATAGTGGGTGTGTTACAGATATGAAGTGAGTTGGACAAAAGCTTACAAAGTTGGGTGAATACTGTGAATGAAAGGCATCGGTGAGCTGCAAAAGTTGTTGTTGTTAATTTGATGGAACATATGAGGCATGGCAAGGGTTTGTTGGAAGAAAATAGATTGGTGCGTTGGGTGGCCAAGGAAAAAAAATGCATAAACTTTGTTTTGTTGACATGATCATCAATGGCAGAACAATTCAAGCACTTGTTGACACAAGGGCTTTGCACAACTTTTTGAAGGCAAAGTTGGCTAAGGAGATTGGTCTCAAAGTAACAACAAGTAAAACATAAGTGAAGGTTGTAAATTATAAGGCAAGGAAGGCAATGGGAGTTTCTTCACTGGTCCATGTGCAGTTGGACGAATGGAAAGGATGAGCAAGCTATACGATTTTGTCGATGGAAAACTTTGAAGTCATTCTTGGAAAAGACTTCCTTAGGAGGAACAAGGTTGTTCTGGTGCCATGGCTAGACAAGATGGTTATAGTGAGTGAACGAAAGATGTGGATTGTGCACACAAACGCAAGGAAGCCTAAAAGTGGAGTGTAGACCATCTCTTCATTAAGCATGAAGAAAGCAACGAGACGATTTGATTCGCAGATTTATGTTGCGATTATTGAGGAGATTGAGGACAATGATGGAGTGGGGACGCCTATTCCACCAGAACTCTCCAAACTGTTGGATAAGTTTGAGGATTAGATGTTGGACATGTTTCATAAGAGTATTCCACCTAGGTGCATCGTTGACCACCGAATCGAGCTAGAGTCAAGGCTGCAACCACTTGCAAAATCTCCTTACCGATTGTCTGGACCCGAGATGGAAGAATTGAAGAAACAATTGACGTAGTTGATTGATGCATGCTTCATTTGACCTTCTTGTTGTAGGAAAATATCCCTGCGGACAGGTAGATCGCCTCTAAGATCTTGACCTTAACCCTAGACAGAAAAATGCTTAACGTGGACACTGACTTCCTTTCAAATCTATCTAAACTAATACATGAGAAGGAAGGATAACAAAAGTACCTCTTTATCGACGTTTGTCCCTGTACGCTCCGAGTTGCGCTCCAATCCTTTGCTCCTCGCTGAGTCCTGCAGGCAAACAAGATACGACTAATTCCTACTCTATTGATATTAGCTTGAAAACATATCTATCAATTAACGATAAGTTCATGTAACATCAGACACAAACTAGAAAGAAACAGGCCAAGCGTGTCATATTAATGAGAATAACGACAACAGTACTCACAATCGTAGATGCGAATGCGACAGCTTCGTCAAGTCCCCTTCGTCTAACCCTTGCTCAAAAGATCCACAACGTGGCTGACAGCAGCTTCACTGATCACTTCTCCTTTGGCTGACTATGTGTTTCCTATGAGATCATAGGTTTCATGCTAGCAATTCCTCCCTAATCAGCTCTGTTCCAGCACCACTTATGAGATCATAAGTTAGGTGTGATTCTCCATTTCCATTTTTTCTTTCACCATTAGAAAGCTTGCTTATATAGCCTTGGAGAGGCTTTAACCACTTGAGATATCCTTGGGGAAGTTGAGGATTTGCCTCCTTCAGTTGAGGATCTTCCCTAGGATCATGGCTGGACTAGGGATTTGAATCCAACTGCCTTCCAAGAATGAAAAGATGCTTCCCCCATTCATCTCAACAGCTTAACAACTTCCCAGAATAGGTAGCGCTCCCTCAAAAGGGCCATCAGAGCATTGTAGCGCTCCCTGAAAAGGTTAAGGGAAGCGTCAGCACTCCAAAATCTATAGCACTCCCTTAAAAGGGCCAGGGGAGCGTTATAACGCTCCCGGACAGTGTAAGGGGGAGCGTCGACGCTCCGAGATAGTGTAAGGGGGAGCACTCCCCTCCAAAAACTCAGTTTTTGAGGTGCTTTCAGATGGAAAAAGGTTTGCAAGCCTGCTGACTCATTTCTCCTCTTCCAAATCAAATGTTTGAGGTGTTTCAAGTGTCTTTCTCATGTCGTTATAGGCACGACATAGGCATCATGGCAGTATACTTTCCTGACACTTTACGACACTTGTGAGCAACATGTGACACTTGCGACCTTGTGAGAAAAATGCGACACTAGCGACCTTTGTAATGACGACACTTGCGACACTATCAAAGTGAGTAATTTTGATGTGTAACACTTCTAGGTCCCCATACAGTGCCTCGTTCCTCTTTAAAAAGAAGACATGACGGAATTGAGGATTTGCCTTGACTATAGGGCGTTGAACAAGCAAATGATGAAGAATTGATATCCTTTGCCATTAGTTGCGAACTGTTTTGACAAGCTAGCCAAAGCCAAGATATTTTCGAAACTGGACTTGAGACATGGTTATTATCAGGTTTGAATCACAGAGGGAGATGAACCGAAGACAATGATGGCGACACGTTAGGGAAGCTTTGAGTTCCTAGTGATGTCGTTCAGTTTATGCAATGCTCCAACCACTTTCTGTACATTGATGAATGACGTGCTCAGGCCCTTATTGGATAGGTTTGTGGTGGTGTATTTAGATGGTATCGTTGTGTTCAACGAGAGTATGGAGGAGCACAAGAAACACTTGGAGGAAGTCTTTGAGGTGTTGTGAAAGCATCAGTTGTTCTTGAAGAAATCCAAACTCATTTTTGGGCAGATCAAAATACCATTTCTTGGCCATTGGGTGGGACAAGGAAGCATTCGTATGGATCCAACAAAAATTGCTACGATCGTAGATTGGGAGGAGTTGTGCACAGTGCATGATGTGAGGATCTTCCAGGGGCTGGCCAACTATTACCGAAGATTTGTAGAAGGCTATTCCAATATTGTTGCACCACTAACATATTTTCTCAAGAAGGATAGAACTTGGAATTGGACGGAAAAGAGAAATATTGCATTTGCATAATTAAAATGCATAATTGTCTCTGCCCCGGTGTTGAAGCTGCCAGACTTTGAGAAAACGTTTGAAGTGTAGACAGACGCCTCAGAATTTTCATAGGAAGGGTTTTGATGCAGGACGGGCACCCAGTGGATTTCGAGAGTAGGAAGCTATAGGATCACGAACGAAGGTATCTAGCCATGAGAAGGAAATGATTGTTGTTGTGCATTGTCTACAAATATGGAGACATTACTTGTTAGGAAAGACCTTTGTGGTCAAGACAAATAATGTGGTGACGAGCTACTTTGCAACAAAACCCAAGTTGTCTTCCAAGAAGGCGCGTTGGAAGGACCTATTGGCCGAATTTGACATGAGCATTGAGTATAGGCTCGGCAAATTCAATGTCGTTGTCGATGCCTTGAGCAAGAAGGCTTAGCTAGTTGCACTTGAGGAAATCAAGTTGCCTACTACAACAGATGGGAGCCATATTCGTGTGTTGACAGAGTTGCGAAACAGGATTGAGGAAGGACTGCAAGTTGATCCAACAATGAAGAACATTATGAAGGAGGTGAAGGAAGGAAAGATGAGAATTTTTTTCTTGCGTGATGGACTCTTGTATTTTGGTAAACGCGTCTACATTCCTAAGACAAGTCATATCCGAAAGGAGCTCTTGAAGGAATGTCATGACTCCTCCTGTGTTGGCCACCCAGGGCAACAAAGAACATTGGCATTGTTGGAGAGAGGGTACTTCTGGGGGCATATGAAGCAAGACTTTGAAGAATATTTCCAGAATTGTATTTTTTTTCAACAAGACAAGACTGACACTTGGATGCAGGAAGGTATGTTACAACCTTTGTCGATTCTAGACAAACCATGGGAAAGTGTGTCGATGGACTTCATCACCCAACTTCCGATTGCATAGGAATACAACAAAATCATGGTCGTGGTGGATCATTTTTCCAAGTATGCGGTTTTTATCCCAATGAAGGCAAACTTTAGGGAAGAAGAGGTGGCATAGATGTTTTTCAAGCATGTAGTAAAGTATTGGGGTCTTCCATTGAACATCATTTCAGACAGGGACACGAGGTTCACTGGGAAGTTTTGGATAGCATTGTTCAAGCTTGTCGGAACAAAGTTATTGATGAGCTCTAGCTTCCATCTGCAGACAGATGGACAGACAAAATGAATCGATGGCCTACTGGAAGATTACTTGTGACACTATGTGAGGATAGATCAAGGGAATTGGCCAGAATTGTTGCATGTGGCACAGTTCATTTATAATCTATAGAAGAGTTTTGTGACAGGCTACAGTCCGTTCGAATTGAGGAATAGAAAAAAACCCATCACCCCACACACGGTGATGCAATGCTATTATGGAACAAATCCGTCAACTTTGGGGATCGGGACAAGTTGGGAAGATCAGTTGGAACTAGCTCACATGCACTTGACAAATGTGAAAGATAGAATGAAGCAGTGGGCATACCAAGAGAAACGTGATCTGCATCTCAACGTAGGTGATCATGTCTTCATTAGGTTGGGCAGGAACCAATTCACGCCACCAACCGGGATGGTTACATCGTTGGTGCGGAGGTATGAAGGTCCCTTCAAGATACTTGAGAAGATTTGATAAGTCAGCTATAAGTTGGAGCTCTCATTTCACCTACAATCCCATCACCATGTTTTTCACATCAGATAGCTAAAGCCATGTCGAATGGATGCGGAGGACCTGAAGAGAGCCAGGCCCATGCGTGGTCCAGTGTTGATTGTCGATCGACCTGAGTTAGAGGTTGATGAGATCTCAACATACAGGATTTCGGGGATTGGTAGGAATTGTCAGCATGAGTACTTTGTTCATTGGAAAGGTGGATATGCAGAAGATGGTTGTTGGGAAAGAGAAGAGGCGCTTTGGTGATGGAAGCACAAGATCCATGAGTTCTAGGTGATGCAGAAAGGAGATCTGGCACTTGGATTTCCAAGGATGGAAATGGACTGGGGTCGGGGAGGGTGTAACACCTTAGGAAGGAAGGTCAAGCGTGCGCCCAAGTCTTGTGCACTCGATTTCAACAAAGACACCAAACAGATGGGCGAGGGGGGCGCCTAACCCACCTTGTGAATGAAGTAATCAGTTCCATGGATGAGCTCGGACGTCTTGGGCACTCATCGCGCCAAGAGGAGCGAACTGAAGTTACTTGCAATGAACGCTGGGACGCGTGGTTGGTCAACAACGTGTGCAAGTCATCTCAACGCCCACAAACAAAGGAAAAACTGAAGTCGGCTCACGTGGGTGATGCGCGATTGGTGGAAGTCCATTGGGTGCACGCCCATGGGGCAAGTCGGCCCGACGAAAGATGGATGGCGTGTTGTGGTGGAAAATAGGGCACGCCCATTGGGCGCCCTTTATAATCCAACAAGAGGAAGTCATTCGAACCAAGTTTGGCAAGGATTTCTAAGTCGAGCAAGGATGCATGAAAGGAAGAGTGAGAATCATAGGCACCAAGAATGAAGCACGAAGGGGAGCAAAACTTTTCGGTTTTTGGCTGAGGTGACAGAGAGGGATCGCCCAAGGGTAGTTTGATTGGTCTGTTCTTGTAACTCTCTTCTTTGTTTAGCATGAGTTAGCTCAACACACTGCGGTTTTATCTTTTATAAATCATTGTTGGGTATTAGGCCAGTTTGGACGCTCGTGAACTAAGTTTCGTCTTGTGTTGTTGTATGCATGCTTTCTTTTCTTGTTACTAAAAATAATTAAGTATAAAGAGTTGTAAAAATATAACTAAGAAACGAGACAAAGTATAGGCATAGCCCATTCCAAGTAGTTTGGTCGGGTCTTGCCGACAAACAAAAGGTGTTGGTGTCGTATGGTGTTGATGATGTTGGGCATCCGCAACCCAATCGAGATCTGTAGCACTATGACAATAACCCTTCAAAGTATGACTGAGTTGCACCAAAAATTTCAAGTAACAAATAACAATAATAGTATTATTTATTTATAATTAATAATAATATTATATCAAATTTAAAGTTCACTTAAAATTAAGATAAAAAACTTTTCAAAATGAATTAAAAAATGATATCTTTTACAACAAGAATGAAGAATTCTTATCATTAAAGTAATGGTTAAATGACACTTTGTAATATTTTTTTAATTTTTATTCTTTAATTAAAAATTGTAATGTGACAATACCTATTAAAACCACATAAAATAATCATATCATTGTGTTTAACCAATAAAAAAATTAAAAATTTCAAATTCTATTAAATTATTATTTTTTATTTTTTTTCATATTAAAATTAATTAAAAAAAAAAAAAAAACCTACATAATCACAAGCAACTACATAATCACAAGCAACTAATTGCAAGTCAATTGTGTTAAGTTTAATTGTGTACTTTGGAGTTATCCTTTTGTGGCTTGTAGTTAATTTGTCTTCGTCCAACATATTTGGAAAAAAATCCAACATATATTGGGGAAGAAAGGGAAACCTCTACAAAGGTTGGTATAGTACTACTACCTAAGGTTGGCATAGTACTATTACCCATTTAAAGGTGGGGTGATTTTATTTCTTGGAAAACAAAGGTTGGTACAATACTATTACCCATTTAAAAGTGGTGGGATGTTATTTGTTGAAAAACAATAATTAGGTGTTGTTATTTTTTGGAAAACAATAATTACAATAAAAGAATGGTTTGACTTTATATAACTTTGAAGAGGTACAATCACAATAAAGAGTTAGCGATCTTGTCATTATATCTACTCTTAAACATTAAGTTTA
Source organism: Picea sitchensis (assembly GCA_010110895.2). Classification (NCBI taxonomy): domain Eukaryota; kingdom Viridiplantae; phylum Streptophyta; class Pinopsida; order Pinales; family Pinaceae; genus Picea; species Picea sitchensis. Next base: position 6,905 of record SNQJ01S0173188.1, read on the forward strand.
TTTCATATTTATTAATATTTAATATGGTAATATATGTGTGAGCTTGGCATCTCATCTACTCTTAAATAATAAGTTTAATTCATATTTATTAATATTTAATATGGTAATATGTGCGAGCTTGGCATCTTATTTACTCTTAAATAATAAGTTTAATTTATATTTATTAATATTTAATATGGTAATATATGTGGTTAAGTGAAAGAAACTCAATTAAAAGGGTTTTAAGTTTTTAACAATATTGTTACATTGTAAATGAATCAATTCATCTTTAATGAATTTTTTTTTGGCATTGTTTGTTGATAGGGTTATTGGAGTGTGTAACTTCAATGATGGTCTTGTTTTAAATATAAGTTATATAGAATTGGTATTTTGTAGGTAATATATTGTGTCTTTTAGAGTAATGTTAATAGATTTTTGATTTGTTAATGTAATGGTTCTTGTGATTAGTAAAATGATAATTATTGTATTTTTTTGAACTTGAATTTAGTAGTATTATGATTCACTAAATTGGTTTATATCATTGTCATGTATCATTTTTGTAAATCAACTATTGATGTGTCATTAGTAACTACACTTGGAATTTCATCTTAATTGAATTTGTTGAGTCTTTTGTATTTGTAGTTTGCACTGCAACTTTTGAAATTGTTTCTAATTAAATTAGGTTAATTGATGTCCCTTCATCAATAAGTTGTACTTCCAATTTCATTTTTTTAATAATTTTATTTAGAGTAAGGTGTTGTTTTGAATTTTTATATGATGTATTTCTATATGTATTTTAGATAAAATATTATCAATTTTTCACAACTTATTTTTATGATTTGTCTATGTATGTTGTGTTACATGACAATTTTGATTTACGATTATATCATATATATTTTTCACTTTTGACTCACATATGCCTACCCATTAAGGACGCTGCAATATGACCCTCTTATGTGTGTTATCCATGGGTAACCCACTTAATGCCACCTTAATGCTGACATGATATTTCTCTAGAATGTTCTTTTGTAGTGGACCATCTCTTTTGAGTTCCCCTTAACTTAGCTTGGATCTGTGACCTCTTAGGGATATCTAGTGCTTTGGTAAGATCCAAGACTACCATCTCTATCTTAGTTTCTAACTCTTGGTTACCGGTTCGGTTCACTTTGATCCCCAGGGCACTCTATTGGGGTATTTCCCAAGTTTATTGATTCAATTGGGTTACAAATGCTTTATTTAGTACATAATCACTTAGGATGCCTCACCACAAGTATATGATAACCCAAATTTGTTTTTGGTTTCTCATTATAGAATTAAATGGATCAAACCTCCTTAACCCTTATTTATTTATTTATTGGCAGTAAGTGTACCATGGGTTCCTAAAATGGGTATCTTCCATGTGTTATGTGATGTGCATAATAGAGTTAGCATTTTGGAATTAAAAACCCATGGCATGGTGTTGCAAAATCTACAGAGTTGACCTTGTTATATGACTTGGCCTATCTAATGGATAACATAACATACATCTATGCCTTGAGGTCGTTCCCTTGCTTATTTAAAAGATTCAATTCATTTTTGTAAAATATTATGAAGTACCTTCAATCAACCTATCTTTGAAACCATATCTTGCAAGTAAACACTTGGATGAACAAAACATCTTGATATAGCTCTCTTCCATGTCTTACATGTTCTTGGGCTACTTGCACTTATCATATCCAACATCTCTATAGCTTTATCTCTTGTGATTATCTTGGCTCCAAAATTGAAGGCATGTGCATTTATCTTAAGGCATCTACATTGGCATAGTTCCACTCATACCTTGGACGATTCAAGCCTATAACCTCAAGAGAGGTTCCATCATAACTAGGGGAAGTGAGGTATCATCCCTCTTTAGGAAACTTGGGTCTCTCTACTCATTATTTTCATTGATACATGTTTTATGGTGGTATATCTAGTGTTATACATACATACATACGCATATACGTACATATACATATTGGAGATCAAGTATAAGAGTCTTGTTTGTAGGAAAGATAAGTTGCATGTGTAAGATAATTTGGGATGAAAACGAGTTTTGGATACCTATTAAAACTCTTTTTTTTTATTCTAAGTAGACCCAACACCTATATAAATGAATTTCAAGTGAGTTCCATCCATACTTATTTTTTTTTTAAGCATTATTATATTAACTCAATAAAATAATCTACTACTAATTAACCTTAGATTATAGATTTACTTTCCTTTGCTAATTTATTGATAAAACCTAATTTAAAACTTAAAAGAAGTACCTTAATAATCTACATCTATAAGTTAATATAATTAATGTCTAAAACCATTATTAACTTATTGGTTCACCCTCTCTTTTTTATTCCCACTTTCCTCACCTTAGAGTTTCTCAGTTTTTCGTTAAAATCAAGTGACAAATCCACTCTCTTTTCCCCTTTTTAGTAGCCTATGTGTTGTAATGTAATTGTTCATCCTCACCTTACACCGCATGTTGTAGCACAAATATGTTTGTTCAATACAAAGACCCTTTTTAGTAGCCTATGTGTTGTAATGTGATTGTTCATCCTCACCTTACACCGCATGTTGTAGCACAAATATGTTTGTTCAATACAAAAACATTTGGAACTTTTTTTTTTCTAATTTCTTATGAGATGGATTTTATACAAAGCTCGATTGTAAGGTTGTGCAATGTTATCTTCCTTTTATTATATTGAAATGACAAATAATTATTGGTAATGTTTAAACTCAAACTATCTAATTTCTTCATTCACGTTGAATTTAAACTTATACACACTATCCCATGTATATAACTAGTGAACTTAACAATTGAAAATCATATTTCTCTTTTAAAATAGGTTCAAATTCTTAGAGAGTAAAAAATATACGCATTTAATTATTAATACATTTATCTCTAACTCCATTCTATTTTTATTTCTAATATTGTGATCCTCATATGTTAATTGCCTCACAATTCGCAATTTAGTAGGTATATTCCACTTTTCATCTTAGGAAATTAATTTTATACTATGATCCTCATTTGTTAATTGCCTCATAATTCACAATTTAGTAGATATATTCCACTTTTTATATTAGGAAATTAATTTTATCTTACTAGATGTTTGGTTAGTTGTTGGCATAGGGGCAAACCCAGGGTTCAATGCTTCAGCAACGCACCAACAAAACCCTAACTACCAGCCCTTTCGACAACAACTGTGAAGCAAATGAAGTCTCACCCGAGGTAGAGGCAGGGGTGGTTGCAGGAATAAGATGTATGCAACCTAACTAGGACACAGATCTGTGATTATAGCACTAACAGAGTACTTAGCAGTTAACATTCATCAACATTTAACCCTTATTCACATCGCAGATCGAAATCCTAGTTACAGAGAAGTGCAGTATTCCAAAAGGTCTAATACATCTAGCACTTAACACATAGAAATAGATCAGATATAGCATTCATTCACATTACTAAGAACTAAGCTATTATATTAGATGCATCTAACATATATCACTACACTAAGCATACATCACATCAATAACATAACAACTATAATGCACAAAGAAACCACAACACAGGATATACGTGGTTCACCCCAGTGTGGGGCTACGTCCACCAACTCTTCTCTTTCTTTATTGTCTTCTCTCAATCTTCTACAAGCACAGAGCCATAGGAACCTACTCCGCATAGGACATGAGATCTGTGCGCGCCTCGTCAGTTCCTCCTTCCCTGAGTTAGGTTTAAGCACAAAGCCTTCTTACAATCACTTGCACTTAGCTCTGCAAGTTATTAACACACAATATGCACAAAGCCTTTGCAATCACATAGATCAAAATCTAGCACTTAGCATATTGGCCTCTTCCTACATCGCCTATATATCTATTTATACATTACAAATGGGGCCTAAACATGGGTAAACCCATGGACCGAAATCCCATACCCATTACATAAACCTTAAACCCAAAAATTCCCTAATAAGGGGCCGAGATCCCACGATCTCCTCTTCGCCTTGTGCTCCGCCTTCGATCATCATGTCGAAGTCCCAAAATTAGTGAAACGTGACCCAAGTTCTCCAAAACTTGGTCAAGGGCCAACAACCCCCAACACTCACTTGTGACTTGTCCCGAGTCACTCTGATCTGGGTAACTCTGCCTCAAATGCCTCGAGCTTGGCTCGAGATGCCTTGACCTATTTCTTCACTAAAGCCTCCTACTTGACGAACTCCTAAATGACCTTCTCCGTCACAGGTCCTTCCAATCGTTGTTCAACTGAGATGACTACTTCTTATAGTTGTGCACCTTGTCCTTCAATCTCCTCAAAAAGTGTGCAGGTTTCATCCTGGACTAGCTAGATTCGCTAGGTCACTTCCATGACCTTTCTCTAAATGGCATGGGATTACTGCTGAACCATGCACTATTCGTGGGCTCTTTTCATCCTCACGATCGATGATAGTAGCTTCAACTGCGCTTGCATCGTTGTTTCTTGATGCTTTGCCTCTTGGAGATGTGACTCTAGTGTCCTGAGCTTAGGGTCCTCTGCAAGGTGCTCGTAGGTCTGCGCACTTCGACTGCTGAGTTGTTTTCATTCCAAGGCTAATGTTTTGATTATCTCAACTGTGCTCCTCGTAGTTTCTTCTCTTAGATCTCACACTTCCTTCGAAGTGCTTGGCACTGCTTGTAATTCTAGTTCGACTATCCTCTGTTTTGTTAAATGGATTTGACAAGGTTCCATACTCGTCTTTCTACTAGGTCTTCTTCCATCTGGTCTAAGTCTTTCACAGAGCAAAGTGCTCTAATGACTGCTTCTTTAACTCCAATCTACTATGTGAATAGTTGTTCCTTCTCCTTCTGGATCTGCGCTCTATCCTCTGCAAACTTAGCTTGGATGCCTGCGGACATCACCTTCTCAACCATGAGGTCTATTAGGATCTTTTCGACAAATTTTTCTACTTTGTTAATTTCGTCCGACATGCACACTCGAGATCTGGTATCTCAGGTCGTTGAACAACACTCAATGTAACATAATGGATGGCGAGGTCTCAATAATCACTATGCGAAAGCAACTAGTTCTTTGTGGGCTCGGATAATCACAATTGGAAAAAGTGTTCTTGGTGCAATGCTTGATGAGATAAGTAGGCAATGTTGTAACATACTCTTCCAAGGGGCAAGAATGCCTCAATCAATGTTATTCCATCTATTATGGTGCAGTCCCAATGGTCTAGTGGCGAACGTTCTAGCAATAATTGTGTTTCTAGCCGTTTTGGAGTGTCATTCTAACAGTCGGGACGCCTCCAATGGTCATATTGATTTGTCATGGAGAAGTGCCGATATTCATTGTTCTGATATCCCAACGAAGTTCCAGTTCTGCAAACCTTCTTTCTATGGAGTCCTCCCTTGAACTTCCTGTAACTTTTCTAACTTTTATTTCTTCTTACTAAGCTTTCTGGCTTTCTTTCCTGAAATATGATTCACTGGTTTCCTCTTTCCATTATCGTTCTTATATCCTCTTGGCATGGTAACTTCACACTGTGGATGGAATTTCATAGAGTTTGAGGGTAATACTTCTTCTCTTTCTGGAGTAGGTGCTCTACTCTCTTGTATAGACAGGTGTTTCAAGTCTTCCTATGTTCTTTCAACTTCGACGTCCAGATCTCTGGTCCTTAGTAGCTTCGACTGGTCCTCTTGTTCTTTCAGTAAGTGTGCTATTCTCCTACCCATGAAATCTCTTAGTTCTTTCTTTTTCTGTTCTAGATCCTTGTCTTCCTGCTTCCTTCATATCTGATCTTTCTCAATCCAGGTTTTTCCTAACAAAATAACAAATGGGGCGTTGTTCTCAAAAAATTTAATGATCTCAAATTCTTCTTCTGTCAAATTTCCATGAGCACTCATAGATGCCTGGGTAAGTCTTCCACATATGGTTATCAACTTTCCTCTAAATAATCCTATTCCTCCTAATGAAGGAACCATATAAGGCTTTCCCAAAATTTCCCAAGTTTTTTCTATCATGATATTCATCTAGGTTTCCTCATCCAGAACACAGTCTATGTCAAAGTCTCCTATTCTTGTTTCTATGTGCTCCTTCTCTTTTAATATCTCTGATAAGTTGATATCTCTATGATCATTCAAGGTTTCTTTCATCTGTAATAATACAGTCTCTGATTCTTTCTCGGGTTATGTCATATCCTTAGTTTCTTGGCCTGTCTCATGGTTTTATTGTCTCATATTCATCTTTTCAACTTTAACAATCATTCTAGGGAAATCCAAAACTTCATGTCCAGTAGCCTTACAACAAAGGAAAATAGGACCTCTACCAGGGAATTCCTTAGCAAGATGTCCCAGTCTTCTGCAACTATAACAAAGAGTTAAACCTCTCTTTCTCTCTAACGATCCCAAAACTTTCCTGTAGTGCACACTAGGATCACAGTGGTGGGTCTACAAAAAATTCTTTCTAGGATCCTACATCCACTTGTTAGTCCAACAATTCTTTCTATGCATAGGACTAACATATCTTTCATTATTTCTATCAGATCTATTCATATCAAATCTTCTTTCTTTTAGCTGTACCTAGTTTTCAGATTAGGACCAAATCTATTAAACATACCTAAATCCATTCTTTTGAAATAAGAATGTTCACATATCCTACCTTTCTCATAGCACAAAGCTTCAAGATATTACATCTTTTATTCAGATTAGACTTCTCTCTTTAGGACAAAGATTCACAAGTCAAGTAGAATACTACGCACTAGGGAAGTAGATCTACGCACAAAGCTTTCTGTTTTCTTCAGTTCCCAACAATCACAGTTTTAGGTCCCGACAACAGAACCATTTGTTGGCACAGGGGAAGACCCAGGGTTCAATGCTTCAATAGTGCACCAACAAAACCCTAACTACCGACCCTTTCGGCAACACTTGCGAAGCAGATGAAGTCTCACCCAAGGTAGAGGCAGGGGTGGTTTCAGGACTCAGATGTCGGCAACTTAGCTGGGACACAGATCTGTGATTACAATACCTTAACAGAGCACTTAGCAGTCAACATTCATCAGAATTTAATCCTTATTCACATTGTAGATCAAAATCCTAGTTACAAAGCAGCACAATATTCAACAAGATCTAATACATCCAACACTTAGCACATAGAAATAGATAAGATCTAGCATTCATTCACATTACTAAGCACTAATCTATTATATCAGATGCATCTAACATATATCATTGCACTAAGCATACATCAGATCAATAACATAACAACTATAATGCACAAAGAAACCACAACACAGGATATACGTGGTTCACCCTAGTGTGGAGCTACGCCCACCAACTCTTCTCTTTCTTTATTGTCTTCTCTCAATCTTCCACAAGAATATAGCCACAGGAACCTACTCTGCATAGGATAGGAGATTGGCACGCACCTTGCCAAATCCTCCTTCCCCGAGCTAGGTTTAAGCACAAAGACTTATTACAATTTGCACACAAGCTTCTTACAATCACTTGCACTTAGATCTGCAAGTTCTTAACACACAGTATGCACAAAGCCTTTGCAATCACATAGATAAAAATCTAGCACTTAGCATATTGGCTTCTTCCTACATCGCCTAGATATCTATTTATACATTACAAATGGGGCCTAAACATGGGTAAACCCATGGGCCAACATCCCATACCCATTACATAAACCCTAAACCCAAAAATTCCCTAAGAAGGGGCCGAGATCCCGTGATCTCTACTTCTCCTTGAGCTCCGCCTTAGACCAGCCTGTCGAAGTCCCAAAATCGGTCAAACGTGACCCAAGTTCTCCAAAACTTGGTCAAGGGCCAAAATTAGTTTCCTCACAACTCACAATTTAGTAGGTATATTCCATTCTTCAATTTGGTAGGTTTATTCCACTCTTCATTTTAGGAAATTAATTTTCTTTTATTAGACGTCGGGTAGAGGTCACATGGCTAATCGTGTAATGTCATGGATTTTGACCTAAGAGATGTGATGAATAAACTCATTCACAAGAATATGAGTACAATGAGGCTCCAAATTCCTTCTTACATAAAATATGAATGCCAAAACCCTATCCATCCAAAAACCTAACCCTAGGAGATCAAGCACCAAAAGTCACGTGGGCCCCGTTGTTGTAAGTTGGTACATCAACTTACCGGGGTTGTAACTTTTGCATACAATATTTTTTTTTATGCACATGATAACTCATTGGAAAGGTATATCCTAGGACTACACATTATGTCATTGCAGTTTGGATTTGTCTATAGTGTGACTGTGGCAGGCCCAAAAAACGTTGTTTATGACCTCAAAACGGACCCAGAAGTTTAGGACCCGAAAAGATAGAAAACAACTAACAAGATGAAAATTGAAACTGCCAAGATGAAATTTGTATGTGATCCATTTGGACTAGGTGGGCGGCCATCAATATCCACCTAGATCAATCCTCACCCCTTAGGAGGAAATAGTATCCATTGCATTGAGTTCCCTCATAAGATGAGGAAATTTCTGCTAAATTTGGCCCCGGGTGAGCCACTTGCCTTGGTGCAGGAGCTACCATGCTTTTAACATGATAAAGATGAAGCTTCTCTTGGTGATTTCCCTTGACCTGTGTGTCCATGATATCATCAGTGGATTCATGTACCATACAATCAGGGTTGAGCTCTATTAGTGTCAATTGTTCTGTTACCTTTGAGGTGTCCAATAAGGGTGGAAAGTATGGTCGAAGGAGATCCAAATTAAACATTGGGTGCAATCCAAGGAAGGGGGAAATGTTGAGCTCGAAACCATTTTCACCCACAACCTTGGTGATGGTATAAGGTCCATAGTGGAGTGGATGAATCTTCTGGGTGTGGTGATGTCGACAGAATCAACTGCTTCATGACTTCTGCTAAGAGGAGGTTCTTCTGGCTACTTCTATCAATGATGAAGTGTAGTAGAGTACCCTTCACCCACATCTTTGAATGAAAGAGGCACTCACCTTCCTATGGTTCATTAGGATATCACCTTCCTTTGGTTCACTAGGTTCATTGGGCTGGACCTTCTTGATGGTAGAAACAATGGCACTGGCTTCTACATCAATGATTTGCCTCCCTTTTTTTGGTTATGAATCCGATTCAGAGCCTACATATGATTCATAAGATTTTACCTCAGCCACTAATGACTACTTTAAGAGGAATTCAATGGTGTTATACTAGGGGCTCTTATGAAACTCACACCATTTCCCAATGTCTTTCTTTGTCATCCCATTATCCTTCTTTATTTATGGTTTGGATAGGTTGTCCTAAGGCTTCCCATCCTTGTTCTTCCCTTTGTTCTACGGGTTGGGGCCACCTTTTCCCTGCTTTTGTTATGAGGGGTTTCCAGACCCAAAATGTCGTGTCTTTTGTTTAATATTTTTCTCAATTTCGACGACATATTGATAGGCTGTGCCTAAGGAAGAAATTTCCAGAAACTCTATTTTTGTCTGGATGTATCTATGGAGAACGTCGTGGTGCTTGAGCACTAGCTGTCTTTCATATTCTTTGATACTCATCTTGGTGCACAAGTTATGGAAGAAATTGGTGAACTCAGATAGTGTTTGGTCCCTTTCTTTCTGCAGTGTGGTCCATCTTGTATATAAGTCGTCATAACTTCCAACAAGGTAGTATTGTTCTTTAATAACATCCCTGAAAGAACCCCAAGTGGGTGCAACTACAAATAATGTAGATCCCTCTATTTCCTTTTTTCTCAAAGAAATTCTCACTCCAATATTTGACATGGGGAATGGCCTTGAGGAGAAAAAATGTAATATTTTCTCTATCGAAAAAGTTGTGGAAAGAAAGATACCCTTTTAGAAGATTTAACCGTTTATCTACAACATCCACATATATTTGACCTTCAAATATAGGAATATCAAAATTAATTTGTACCTTGAAGGGGGTAGTGTCTCCATTTGAGGTAGATGTGTCGTTTGTCGGTAGTCGTCGAAGGATTTGTGCAAAGTTTCCCATCATCTTGTTCTTCTGTTGCTTAAGGGATTCCTCGAGCAAAATTTTGAAAGGATATTTTGTCTCGTCGTCTTTCTTTTTTCCTACCATGAAATATTTCTTGGGCATGTGAGATCAATTGTCCTCAAGAGAAATAAGCTCGAGACCCAACTCTCTATACCTTGACCTCATCGGGGACATGCACTAAAAAATGACAAGGATCAGACCACTCTGATACCACTGATCTGTATTTGATCTGAAAATAGAAGCCTGACTTGTTATGCTATGTAAGCACCCTCTACTTCATTAAAATAAACTTTACAGGACCTTGCTTCATGTGTTAAAATATGCAAGATAAATTATGTGTTAAGTTCATGCTTCTTTTAAATGGTTATGTGTGAGGTCTTTGCAAGATTAAATATGTTTTCTTCATAAATACAACAACAAAAATAACTTGCAGCAAATAATAACCAACAAACACTCACAACAAGAACAATATGATAAAGGAGTTCACCCCTCTCCAAGCTACATCTCCTTGAGCCTCCATCAATGGACTTGGCTCTTTGGGATTAATTTGTCAAAGATTCTTTTACAATATGCTACTCAACTCCAATGGAAATTCTGACTATACCATTGGGATCCGAATACATAAAAACCCCAAAAATGACTAATAAAACTCTGAAAACGGATTATGGCTCATCCGGGCATGACCTCTTCTACATGTGGCCATAAGCTTCACTGAGCTTCTCTTTGGAAAAAACACCTGTAAAAGTCCTCAAATGGATCTGAAACCTATCCCAAAGTGTTCATAGCATATTAATTAGTCAAAAATGATTATTCAATCACATAAAACAAACATGTGCTCATCTGAGCAAGACCTCAAACAATGAGGGCTTCAAGCTCCCTAGAGCTTCCTGAAACTTAAATGGTTAAAAACCTACAAAATAAGTCTTAAAATGGCTTTGAAAACAGTGTGAATGGATTCATAACGTCCAAAAACCCCTAGCTAGGCTTTTACGACACCTCATTCGGCCAAAAAATGAAGAAGATAGGCCTCCTGCCATTCTCTTCCTTCAAGCTTGATGTCTCTGGTTTGCCAAAACGCACCTCTGGGCGTTCTACCAAGAACACGCTCCAAAACGCGTGCTTAAACCCAGCATCGGGCGCAACCGCATAACGGTGCAAACTGTAGGATGGTTATGGGCGCGCTAGCCCCTAACCGCCAAAACCATGGGCGTATGGGTCCATGTGACCGCGGCCCCACACAAAAGAGCTCGGTTCCAAGAGAGAATATATGTGTGACAAGTGGTGGGCGTGTGGTTGGCTGTAACCGTTTTTAAAAACAAATCCAAAAATGTGCATGCACAAGTTGTGGCAAAAGGGTCATATAGACGATCATATGAAACCGGGGCTAACTGTTCAAACCTACTCCCACGCATTTGATTTGGGCGCATGGTCATATAAATATATATATATATATATATAAACCATAGGCTAAACTTCATTTAAAAATATGCGCGCCAAACTCTATTTACACAATGGTCATATGGTAATAATAAACCAGCGGGCCGGGGCTAAGCCCCGACCTGACCCCCCGCCATATTAAACAATAATGCGATTCAACTAAATATCAAACCATATATATAATAAGTCACATAGTGTGGTGCGTTGGCAGTGCGGACTTTGTAAAGACTTGACCAGTGGGGAGGTCCGAGGTTCGATTCCCATGGAATCCATATTATTTTGAACCAATAACCAATTCAACGGTGCCACGTGGCAGCCCATGACTGGGCCATGTGACACCACACCATTTGTTCAATAAATGCCACGTGTCGCATTGCGATTCGACCACATCTGTCAATAGATGATTGCCACATCACCAATTGCCATGTCAGTGTACATCATGCCATGTCATCTGTATGGCCTCTGCCACGTCAGCCTATACAGACTGTACGAACTATACAGTCAGCGTCCATGTTTTACCTGTTTGACGATTCGAACAGATTGTGATATCTCTCGCTCCCGATGTTCGTTTGAACCCAAATGAGTTGCGTTGGGTTTGTGACGACGAGGGCTACGCTCTCGTTCGTTTTGAGGAAATTCCGAGAACTTTGATTTTTGAGCTAAATTTTGACCCCTGGTCCAGATTTTGATCACGCCTTCCCACTGAAAGGATTTTGGACCCACAAAATCTTATGATTATCTATCTGAGATTCAATACTCTTCGACTTTCAAGTTATATCAACTGATTCTACTTGAAAAGTCTTTTCGACAATCACCTAGATACTTTGACATGCCTTGCATTGCAACTGACTATGTCCCTCAACCACTGTTCTTTGGCTGTTGCTAACCCACTGTTCTCTTTGTTCTTTGAAGACTGCCAACCTTCCCACTGAGAATCAAGTCCCTCTTGTGAACTCTTTGGTGTCAACACAATCCGCTCTCCAATGGCTGCAAAAACTTTCCTGCGACATCTTGTCACAAGCCAAGAAAACCATCAATTTTGAAAACAAATTTATACAAGACTGAAAATGATGCCAACAAAGTCTTTTGCTCTCGAAAAAAACTGTCGCATCTTGTACTTCATCAAAGCACATGGTGTTTTCTTGTATCTCGATGTACTCAAAATCAACTTACAAGCCAACAAACACCATCGACTAAACACAAGTCAAAAAACATGATCGACACAACATAGTCGTCAGACAATCATCAACACCAGTCGAGACTCATTTGAAACATATCAACCTTCCCAAAATGACAAGTCGAAAAACATGATACACAATCATGTTATAATCATGAGCCATTCATGATGAACTATCACTAGGTTCACTGCTTATACTTACACAAAAACAAATGCATGTGCGTGACTCTTCAACTCTCCTTCCAGTACAAACATAAGTACATAAACCCAAAACATGTGGGTACATAAGAGATGAATATGAAAAATATATATGGTTGTAACAAATGAACATCATACCCATCTTTTACATCCTCCTGGCGAAGTTGTGCAACAACAAGAATGCCTTCACACGAATTGCATCACATTCAAACTTGCATCATACAAGTTGTGATAAACTGCTGCAACTTGTCATACTATCGACATAAATGCACACATAAGGCTGAAATATGCATCTACAACAGAAAAATGCAAGCCTTACTTGCTCAAGAAATCCAACCATTTCTTACTAAGCCAACTCAATGGTGACTTTTTCTGCTGAAAATTGTCCTCTTGTGAATCATCTTGATACACATCGATAATGGAATCTCCACTTCCATTCTTGCCAATCTCTTTATCCATCTGCTTCTTATGCTATGGATGAGTAGTTGGATTCAATGTCCAACATTGGTCAATGAGAAGACCCCTCTTCTGGCAATGAGTGCAAATCTTTTGCATCCTCTTTTCACGTTGTCTTTGCTTATAAAGTTTCCTGAAAGCGGTCAATCTTTTCCAACATTTTGAAACATGATGGTTATATAAACCACAATATGTACATGGATTGTTTCTTCCATTTTTACATATAAATT
>SNQJ01S0173189.1:7547-20364 GCA_010110895.2 Picea sitchensis
TGAACATTATGGACAACTCTTGCTTTGCCATTTTTATGGGGACAATCTCTGTACTTGTGGTTATCTTTACAACTTCGACACTAAATGGGTGTCTACCCCATCCTTTGTTCCCCGACTTTAGCCATTCTCATCTCTCTAAACGATCGTTGTCCTTGATGACTATTTCTGAAAAAGGGAGGTTTGATTCCCTTCTGCCTCTGTTCTTTCTTAAACTTCTTCTAGTCATCCCAAGCCTTCTGAAAGGTAGGCTTTTCTCATTGTTGTTCACATAAGCATTTCTATCTTCTTATTGTTACTTCCATAGTCTTAGGATCACCATACTAAATCTTGTCACCAATGGAAGGTGGTAGTCCACTCAGGTACCTATAAATATTGACAGCCCCATCTTTGATGAATGGAACATACTTCAGTAATTCCAAAAACCTTCATTCGTATTCATCAATGGTCATGCTGCCCAGCTTGAGTTCGAAGAACTCCTTCATCTTTCTGTCATAGTATCTTTTAGTCAGGTATTTCCTCTCAAAAAACCTCTTGAATTCCTTCCAAGTGATATCTTTCTCTCTAATGTGTTGCACCTGCACAAGCTAATCCCACCACATGGATGCTTTTCCTTTTAATTGATACATCACAATCCCTCCTTCTACATAAGAGGAATAATTATGCAGTTGGAAATATTTCCTCATGCCGAGAAACCATGTTTCAACATCTTCCTCCTTCTTATGTTCTCCATCAAACGTAGGCGGCTTAATCTTGTTCATCTCCCCTTTCAATTCATCCACTCCAGATCTTCAGTTTTTTCTGGTAGGGGATGGGCTTGAACTATTGTGTGCTTCCTTACCGGAATTCTTTGGGAAGTGACGACGATGTCTGCTACCACTCCTCGATCTTCTTTTTCTCTCAGAGGTCCTGCGACTCCCTGTTTTGCTTGTGTCACTCTCCTTTTCCAATTTCCTTTCTATTATTTCCAAGCTCTTCAACATCTTTAAGTTGAATTCACCCTATTGATCCCTGACCCTCATGAGCTTTCGACTATTGGCTCGGCGAGCCTAGGCATCTTTCTGCAATCTTTTAATGATTTTCATCATATGCCCTTCCTTATCCAATTCTCTTCCATGCCCATTGGAGTTTGATCCTTCGACTCCCAAGTTGACATCCCTTCCTTCTCTTTGGTTATTTTAATTGGAGGCAATCCACACCTCTTCCATTTCTATACTCAGTGTCGATTTTCAGTTGTCCTGACACTCATTGAACTCTACACACACAACGTGCAGTCAACCGAATTTTGTCAGGCCTTAAACCCTTAATAAAACTACAAAATTCATAAACTAACACGAATAAGAAAACGTTTCGATTCCACGAATTTTCTGAGCTCTATTTGGCTCTACAATTTCCGGGCGATAGCCCCCATTTTCTTAGTCCCCAACCCATGTTTCCATGGGCCATGATCAAATGGTAAACTGCTAGGTGCTACAAGGCTCTCCAAATGAAACTTCAGTTTTCGAGATTTCAAGGCTTCAGGGTTTCGGGTTTCGGGGTTTTGGTCCCTGAGGTTCTCGCACATGCTTCCCTCTCCAACTCCGGACTCCCGAACTTCCCACCTCTCTCCACCTAGGCCCACAACACATTTGTCGCCAACCAAGGTAGTGACACATGGTGTCCTTAAGAAGGTCCACATCACTTCCGGCGACGTCATAGGGTCCCACCACTTTCACTTTTCCTTTTGGACTTTTGGGCATCGAGATTTCATGCATCCACACATTTCGAACTTTCGTTTGCCAAAATTATGAAATTACAGTCTATTCATCTACTTGATCCAACAATCAAGCTCCTCTCCTACGATCTATGGTGTAGATCGTTTCAGGATTTTGGGGTTTCAGGTTTCGGAGGTGTTCACCTCTCCTCACTTCCCATCTCCCGACTTTGTGAAATTCGAAAGGTTCTCACGACTAACTCGAGCGCGAATCCACAAGATCTAACGGTCGAGCCCTCCTCCCAGATCTACAACATAGATCTTCTCGGGTTTTCGGGTTTCTATGTCTCAGCGCTCCTTGTTTTTTCCCGACATCCGAACTCCCGAAAGGCTTCTCGGATATCCTTCTAGCACCTTCTCTAGATCTAATGGTCATAAGGGATCTCCTTTCCTCCCGATCAGATCCAACGGCTCCAACACTTCATGCGCTGAGATCTTTCTCTCCCTGTAGCCATATACCACACTAGCTGCGAGTTCTATAATACCGCTACACCTCCTGAGCTTTGTAACACAACCAAGTGACTCCTTGGCACTCAGGAACATTCAAAGGTCCAAAAATCGGTTCTTCCAAACACGATTCCCACCTAAACTTCGGGTCCAATGGCCACTTATCCAGCCCATTTAGGTTCAGTGTTGTAAACCACGCTCTGATACCATATTGTAACGTCCCCATCCGTCATCCCATTGATCGGGAAAATGCTACTGCGCGGAATAACATTCTCATACTTATGTAATATGCATTTAAATGAAGTTAAATGTCTTAACAGAGTAACATATAATTACTGCCATCATACATAATTAATGAAATCAACAGTAAGCATCATCACAACGAAATGTATGATAATACAGTAAGTATCACAGACTAACATCACATATAAATTAAGTACAACATTAATACTTATCTTTGAAGCTGTAGTAACTCCACCTACCACGTATAAACCTTCCACGAACCTCCCAGCATTAGACCACACTGCTCATCACTCTCAGCAGTGGGTCACCCCCGAGCTGGGACCAAGCTCCACCCAAGGTAAGGGAATCCTAAACTAGGTTGAGGTTACATGGAAACTGCACAAAATTCTTCCCAGGATGTCTTTTTATGCCCACTACCCATGGACTCTCATTCCCCACATGTCTGTTCCACCCGGAAGTATACACCTTCACAAGCACATTCCATCAGTTCTTCACCTCCCTCTCTGGGCCTCGGCAACAGGCCGGATCAAGAAGTCTCAGAGCTCTATAGTTGGTGCTAGACTCTCTCTGGGAGAAAACCACTTCCCAACAGACCCTTCACCTAGAAAGAGCTGCTCACAGGCCTAACAACCTGCCTCTTCAACCATGGGCCTAACCACCCAACTCTTCCACTAGCTTCCACTTCAATTCCCGCAAGGTGAGGATAACAACAACAACAATAGTAATTCGGTTAACTCACGGGTGACATCAGCAACAGGAATTTGGGTATGGAAATAAAAAAACGGCAACTGACCACACTAAGACACAACACGGTTCAGGCCATATCCAAGATGTTTCATCTTCACAATAAAACAACACAGGTTGGCTTCACGGTTTTTTGTTTTCAGAGATGCGTGAGGTTATGCAAAGGTCGATCACAGAGCTCAACAAAATTCATGGAGAATGGAAAATGGATAGCGAACAATCTTCCCATGAGGGTTTCCTTCACTGTGTGCGGGTATGCAGAGGCAAACGCATGGGTAAAATGATTCAGACGCACCAGATCCCCGTGAACTCAGGCGGAGGATGAAAGAATGAGGAGCGAAAACCCCCTCCCCCCCCATGGCTGACTTGTGCAGCTTTTAACTGCATGTGCCTGGGCTGACACATGTTGCCCATGAAGCTGCATGTGCTCCATCATCATGCGTTCCTCTCCAAGAACTTAGGACAACACTCAAGATTTTCCACCTTAGTTTTAAAGAAATAATAATAATAAATTATTATCCCTTTCTAGAGGTAAGCCCCCTAGATTATCCCCTAGGCCCAACACTTAGCCTTTCTTTCCACCTTTAAGCCCCCATTCCCTTACCCACTCCATGGAAGCTTAGTCCTCCATCACTCATTCATCGTGGTCGGTTTGCACGCAATGATGTTCATATTATTATTAACGTTCTGCATAATTACATATACCAAAATAGGCTCCTGGCATTAACACTTAGGCTCTCCGGCCTAATAAACTCATAAGCCTTACCAGCTTATCAATACTCGGCTCACCATCCTACAAAACATGATTTACAATTCATAAACATGATTACAACAGGGCTCGTCCTTGGGGATATTACAATCACGAAACAAAAAATTATGAAAGTCAAGGTTCATAATTTTTTTATGAGCAGTTTGTTTATGATGAGTATCCAGAGGATCAAGAAGAGAAGATTTATTTCCCAACATGCATGAAAACATACAATAGTTCTCCTTTGTTTGATAACTATGATGAATATTATCTTGAATTTAATGAGCAACACATCATATCAATTTCTTCAGAAGGTGTTTTTTAGCTGGAAACCAATCAACAACATCATGAAAATAACCAACCCGTATATGACAACCATCAAGAAGATTCTTGGACAGTGGATGAAGGATATAAGGAGGGGTTATTGGAGCAGTTGATCTCTCTTTCCTGTTTACCAATTGTTGAGCAGTAGACTCGTGAGCCCCAATATGACATTCTCGAGCTAGAAAAAGAAAATACCAGTAATGGAGAAAATATGTAGTTTCATTTTGATCCGCCTGAGGAGGTATGGGTTGATTGCAAAAATTTTGTATATTTTCCTTTCTATGATCCAGTGGCAGTTTATATGGAGTCAAAATGAGGCACAAAATGTTTTATCTTCCAATTTTTTAGGGCATAATTTCAAAACTGTAAGTACTTGCTTCCAAGATTATTTTTAAATTTGCAGCTACTCCTGTCGTTTTTATGCTCAAGGATCGAAGAATAATTAAATTTGTTAGTCAGATATTTTCTTGGATTCTTTGGAAATCTTCTTAAACTTGAGAAGATAAGTGAAAATAGTTAGAATAGGTATTGTATGTAAATAAGCTCAACTTTGAGCATTAAAGTGTAGCTGTGGTTTTCAATATGTTTTCAGTTCAGTAGTTCGCTTCTCAGTTTGGCATCCAATATGGTTCAGTTTCTAGGCATGATGACTCCATATCCCAATGGAGGCATTTGTGAAAAACCTTTTCAGTTGAAGAGAATAAACAATTTTGGTTTCAGAGCAGGTGCAAGTAAAATGACAGGGTTCAGGGTTTGACAGGGTTGATTTCAATTCACCCAATGGATGAAGGCACATGGTCTACTGTTCATGGCACTTTGCAGGAAACAACCATTCTTAGATGGAGCCTATGTTAGAACAAATGTTGAAATATCCAAAATTTGTGTCCCTCGCCAAAAGTTTTTATCAAGTTGCGCTAGCTTTAAATCCTTGTGTCGCCCAGCGTAAACCTTTTAGCCACAATAAAGCAACAAACCTTTTGTCATTTTTGCCAAGCTTCTCTACCATCAAAATCTCAAATCCTTGCGTCACAATTTGCCAAAATCTCAAAGATTTAAAGTTTTCCAAGGTCTCCTATTTGTATTAGTTCGCAATTCCTTGATTTTCAAAATAGGTCTAAAAGTGCCAAGTTATAAAACCAAACTACAATTCTTTATATGTAAATTAAATTATTTTAAAGCTTGGTAAAAAGAGAAGAATGTTTATTTAGCCAAACCTATGAACCAAATATTTTTATATGAACCCTTATTGGGCCAACTACCCTTTGCATCCAATCTCCAAGCTATCCAGCCAAAGTCGAATGACAACTCACGCAAGGCTCCAAGGAGAGAGTCCATAGGGGGGGCCAATAAGGGTGCATTACACGTTGAAAAAAAATAGAAAGGTCGATGAATATAAACTCATTGTATTCCAATATTCTAATGCATGTGGGATAAAATACCATACTCAAAACTTTAAATGACAAAGCACAGAGTGCTTGGCACCATGGAGATCTCTCAAATCCCAAATTGGGGGTTTCAGGTGTTCAAACGAAAGTTTTGGAAGGTGAACAGGTGAGGATTTCTAGGTGCCAGGAATTAATACAGCATGTGAGCTCCATGCACCATGATACACAGGTCAACGCCAAGATTTCAGTCACAAGTGAATCGAACGCTCCACATTTATCTAGATTGTCACAAAATTCTCGAAAGACTTGACAGTTGGATGGCGTGGATGAATGGTCAGGTTTTGGAAAGTTATGGAATTCTACACCAAGTCAAGGTTTTATACCATGTGTGAAGAAAAGAGATTCATATGAATCTCCTGGAGAGTCTCGAGGCTACTTACTGGTGCACACTAATGGCGGACTGAATCAGATGCGAGCTGGTATCTGTGACATGGTCGCAGTTGCTCGCATTATCAATGCTACAATAGTAATTATAGAGTTGAATAAAGGATCATTCTGGCAGGACTCAAGCAATTTTTATGATGTTTTTTATGATAAGCATTTTAAAAATGCGTTGGAGAATGACATCAGAATTGTGAAGAAACTTACAAATGAGTTTGCATTTTTACAGAATGCAACCATTTTACAAGCAACAAAAAGCTCCATCAGGGACTGAGAACCATTATGCAAAAGAGTATCATGATGCATGGGTTTTCCACCGGTGTGGGTGGACATATCCTAATCCACATCCAAGTGCTAAGAACCAGAGGAATCACAGGAATCGTTGTGGAAAAATAGAGGGCTTTACGTTGATCGCTTCAGGGGACAGAGAAACTCAAGGAGGTTCATCAGACGAAGAGTCAACAGATGATGAACATAAGGCAATCGTTTACTAGAAGCGTATGTAATTTACGTTTTTCTCACTGTTCTGAGTGTCAGGTTCCTCTTTGGGAGATTTGTCCACCGGGTGATTTCAAATTATCACTTCTTATTTAACCCGAAGCCTGAAGGCCTGAAGTCATTGTTCCTCGTGCTCTCGAATCCTAGTTCCATAATCATTGCTCTGTGTGGGAGGGTTCCTTTTCGTTTATGCAAAGTGTTTCAAGTTAAGATTTGGTTGTTTCCATTCGGTTTCCAACTTTCCAAGTGTCCAAGTGGGCATTCGCCATGAAGTCTATAGGTGTAAGTAGCTAAAGCCACATCAAATTCCAAGTCTATCGACCGCCAAGTAAATATCCAAGTGCTCGACAGTGCCATTGAAGGAGATAATGTCGACATGGAGAGATTTTCCAAATTCGAAAATGCCCAATGATGACAGCCTTTCATTTTTCTCAGGAAGATTATGTTATTTGATGCAGAATAAAGTATTGAACCCATCATCTCGTGATCATAAATATGTTGAGACCCTGAAAAGAGGATTAGAGGATTTACAAAAATGTTGGCATGATTCCTCTTCAGATGGAATTGGGTGGAAAAGATGCTTGTATTATACTTGATGACGCTGATCTAGATCTAGCAACAACCACATTGCCACATCAGACTTTCGCAGCAAGTCCTTAGTTTTGTATGTTACAGTCTCAAGGCCATGATCAAAGAATATTTTTATTGTCAAAAATCCATTCAGGCACAACTAAATATGTTTCTTCACCTTTTCATTCAATTATTTGCGCTCATAATCAAGAGAAAAGTAATCCCACATATGGGCAAGATCACCAATCGCAAATAAATCTCTGTGTTGTATGTCCACCTACCCAACAACAAAGTGATTCTGAAAGTGATGATCTTGTTGAGAGTCAAGCCTATGAACCAAAAGTCTAATGCTCTAACCATGAAGTGTTTTCTTGCAGGTAGCAGAGTATCCAAGATGTACTTTGCTTCCATATTTCATGGCATATAATTCTCATTCAGAACATTAGTCTTGGTGTTTCTAGCAACATAGGATTTTAGTCAAAGAGGTTTTCTTCGATTTAGAGTGCTTATAACAATTTTACCTATTCTCAAGCTTCGAGCATATCAAAACATTTGTGAAGATTATTTGTGTGACAGAGAACTAATTAGTTAAAGTTAAAGATGTGGCAAGGCACAAATCAGTAATGGATCATCTATGAAAACAAACCCCAGATTCTTAGGGATCATATTGAGGAGCAATTGTTGGATCACTGATTTCTAGAGAATTTCCAGGGATTATTTCCAACAAGGCATTTGATAGATGGCAAAAAATTAGTCAAGATGATCCTTCATCGATCAGTTCCAGATTTAATGGTATCAGTTGAGTACATAAGAGATATTTTTGGCAAACATATGCAAATATCCAAGCATCAATTGTTGAAAGAAAAACCAACCTCGCAAGGCATGAAGAAAATGAATGTACGAAACACTTGGAAAAGAATCAAGTAAGAAGGATTCTTGAAAAAAAAAATGGGGGAAGCATACCCAGTAAACAAGTGGTAGTAAAGGATCAACATCAAGATCAACTGGTATTTTAGTAATCATTTCCATATTTCCAGATTTGAGGGCATATGACAACAACTAAAAATTCTAAGGCATAAAAACAATTCTCAAAGGGCCATATCCTACATTTAAAAACATAAAAGTAGATTTAGGACATGTGGCAAGGTATATTACATCCCATCTTCGACAACAAATATAAAAGATTGTTGGATTAGTCCAGACTCCTCGCAACTAATTCAAATTTGTTTTGGATGTATGGATAGGTTTGTTCCCGAGAGGATGGTGACAACTAGGCAATTGTAATGTTCTATAAAAATTATCATTTTGAATCTAAAGGGGAGGAAGCCCGAGAGCCTTTTGCCTTGGGTTTGTAATGCTAATTTATTTCAGCAATATTTGACAGAAACAGAGAGATTCTAAATCTTGTTGAGTTAAACCATGTNTCTCATTGATCCATTTTCCCTTCATTAACTACAATTTAGTGAAAGTTATGTTGTAGCTAATTTAAAAGAATTTATTTTGAGAATAGTTTTTCCTCTGTTTTTCTATGAGAAAAACAAGATCTGCAATCGGATATTATTTCTTAATTATTGAAGACAACTTAAATGAATTCAGTGTTATTATTATATTGAGCAAGGAGTCATATTTGTCATGCTTGGATACCTGACTTCTTAATCAGTTTTGTTTATCTCATTTCTTCGATCCATCTTGATGATTTTAACTGGACTTAGCAGACGAGGTCATGCCTCTTTATTTCTGATTTCTAATGATTGAAAGTATCGTTCATACCTAGTTCTAGAAGACTCTAAAAAATGATCAATCAATTATTTATATTTTCTTCAAAATGTGTTAAGGCTTAGCTCTATTACATCCTAGAGTCAACTCTTGCAACAACATTTTTTGGTGTCGTTGTCAGGGACAGTTTTGAAGGTCTATATCTTCCTTGGGGTACGACAAAGATCATATATATTTTTTGATGGTGAACAAGGGATAGTCATTCAATTAGTTGTGATCATTCATCTGGCGACTCCTTGGTTCGAAGACTCCATATGATTCACTAGCGACTCCACTAGTTCCAAGATGTCATGTTCTTTTGCTGCTCAGATTGTTGGGAGGTTTTATCCTTTAGATTTTACAAATGTTTTTGGTTTTCTGAATGTTTTCCCTGATATTAAAGAATGGGAAAGTTATCTTCCTAATTTTAATGAAATAAAATATGACATTCTCGCTGAACACTTGCTCGAGTTTCATAAGCTTATGGATCAATTCCATATTTCTCACGAAGATGTCCTCATGAAGTTGTTTATGTTTTCATTGGGAGGAGACACTCGAATTTGGTACAAATCTCTTCCTCCTTCCAACATTTCATCATTGAAATAATTCCATGCAATTTTTCATAAATATTGCAAAAGAGTTTATTCATCAAAATTCATTTTTTGAAGATTGTTGCAATACAAATTTCACAAAACACATTTGTAAAGAATCGGAACATGATAGCAATTATGGTCAAATACATGAAGAATAATTTGTAGAGAAACAAGATCAAACACATCAGGTTGATTTATGCGAATAACAATTTGAAGTGAATCAAGAAGAGGTTTCTTACAACAGTAAAAATGAAGAGATCCTTGCAGACCCACCAGACTTTTAAGCTCATTAAAGACTAGATGACGAATCATTTTCTAATCTATATCTTTGTGAAGATCAACAACTTATTGAAGAACATATACAATCATCATTTGTTGGATCAGAACATGGTCATCTTGCTATTGTGAAATTTTTGAAAGAAGAGAATTACCAATCTTTTAATGCATTAGTTGACTTGAAATATAATGAACTACATGCTATTCAAAAGTCATTTCAGGAAGATCTGCAAGGTGATGGTGATGATAGTATTGATGATGGAAGTAATTCAAATGTAATTGAAATTGTCTCAGAGGTAATTGTTGTTATAAATACTTATGAAGATCAGACTGTCAATATTTAGTCATTATTACCAGAGCATCACAAAACAAAAATTTCTTAAAGTCAAGGCTAAATTTTTTTTTATGAACAACCTATTTATGATGAGTATCCAGAGGATCAAGAAGATAAAAAAAATTTCCCATCATGAATGAAAACATACAACATTTATCCTTTGTTTGATAACTATGATGAATACAATCTTGAAGTTAATGAGCAACAAACCATATCAATTTCTTCAGAAGGTGTTGTTCAGCTGGAAACCAATTAGTAGCATCATGAAAATAATCAAACCATATATGAAAACTATCAAGAAGATTCTTGGATAGTGGATGAAGGATATAAGGAGGGGTTACTAGAACAATTGATCTCTCTTTCCTGTTTACCAACTATTGAGCAAAAGACTAGTGAGCCCCAATATGACATTCTCGAGCCAGAAAAATAAAAGAGCAACAATGGAACAAAGAAGCAGTTTCATTTTGATCCACATGAGGAGGTATGGGTTGATTAATTTTTTTTTTATATATTTTCCTTTTTATGATCCAGTGGAATTTTATATGGAGACAAAATAGGGCATGAAATTTTTTATCTTTGATTTCTTGAGGGAAAAAATTAAAAACTGTAAGTACTTGCTTCCAAGATGTTTTTTGAAATTTGAAGCTACTCCTATTGTTTTTGTGCTTAAGGATGGAAGCGTAATTAAATTTGTTAGTCAAATATTTTCTTGGCTTCTTTGAAAATATTCTTATACTTGAGAAGATCAGTGAAAATAGTTAGAATAGGTATTGTATATAAATAAGCTCGACTTCGAGCATTAAAGTGTAGTTGTGGTTTTCGTTATGTTTTTAGTTCAGTAGTTCGCTTCTCAGTTTGGTATCCAGTATGGTTCAGTTTCTAGGCACGATGACTACATAGTCCAATGGAGGCACTTGTGCAAAACCTTTTCAGTTGCAGAGAATAAGCAGTTTTGGTTTTAGAACA
This sequence comes from Picea sitchensis, assembly GCA_010110895.2. Classification (NCBI taxonomy): domain Eukaryota; kingdom Viridiplantae; phylum Streptophyta; class Pinopsida; order Pinales; family Pinaceae; genus Picea; species Picea sitchensis. Next base: position 18,622 of record SNQJ01S0173189.1, read on the forward strand.
GCCACAGGTAAAATGACAGGGTTCAGGGTTTGACAGGGTTTATTTCAAGTCAACCAATGGATGAATGAACATGGTCTATTGTTCTTTGCGCTTTGCAGGAAAGCACCATCCCTATATGGAGCCTATGTTAGAACAAATGTTGAAATATCCAAAATTTGTGTCCCTCGCCAAATTTTTTTGTCAAATTGTGCTAGCTTTAAATCTTTATGTCACCTGGTGTAAACTTTTTACCCACAATAAAACTCTAAACCTTTCGCCATTTTCGCCAAGCTTCTCTACCGTTAAAATCTCAAATCCTTGCGTCACAATTTTCCAAAATCTCAAAGATTTAAAGTTTTCCAAGGTCTTCTATCTATCTTAGTTCGCAATTCCTTGATTTTTGAAATAGATCTAAAAGTGCAAAGTTATAAAACAAAACTAGAATTCTTTATATATAAATTATATTATTTTATATAATTTTAAATTAATATTTTATTATTTAAAAATTTGGTAGAAAGAGAAAAAAAAGATTATTTAGCCAAACCTATGCACCAAATACTTAAATATAAAAATTTATTAGGCCAACTACCCTTCTTTGCATTCGATAACCAAGCTATCCAGCCAAAGTCACACAAGGCGCGAAGGAGAGAGTCCACAGGGGGAAGGGTTACACCACGCGTCGAATAAATATAGAAATTTCGATGGATATAAACTCATCGTATTTCTAATGCATGTGGGATAAAAGACCATACGCAAAAATTTAAATGCCAAATCACAGAGCGCTCGACACCATGGAGATCTCTCAAATCCCGAATTGGGGGTTCCAGGTGTTCAAAATAAATTTCTGGAAGGCGAACAGGTGAGGATTTCTAGGTGAGAAGAAGTAATACAATAGGTGATCTCCATGCACCCGGATACACAGGTCAGTGCCAAGCGTTCAGTCACAAGGGAATCAACCGCTCCACATTTATCTAGATTGTCGGAAAATTCTCAAAAGACTTGACAGTTGGATGGTGTGGATGAATGGTCAGGTTATGGAAATTTATGGAAGCCTGCAGCAAGCTGAGGTTTTAGACCATGTGTGAAGCCAAGCGAGTCATATGAATCTCCTGGAGTGTCTCTAGGCTACTTACTGGTGCACACTAATGGCAGACTGAATCAAATGCAAGATGGTATATGTGACATGGTCGCAGTTTCCCACATTATCAATGCTACATTAGTAATTCCAGAGTTGGAAAAAGGATCATTCTGGCATGACTCAAGCAATTTTTCTGATGTTTTTGATGAGGAACATTTTATAAATGCTTTGGCGAATGACATCAGAATTGTGAAGAAAATTCCAAAGGCATTTGAATCTTTTGCCGAATGTAACCATTTGACAAGAAGAAACAAGCTCCATCAGGCACTGAGAACCATCATGCAAAATAGTCTCATGATGCATGGGTTTTCCACCGGTGTGGGTGGACGTATCCTAATCCACATCCAAGTGTTAAGCACCAGAGGAATCATAGAAGTTATTGTGGCAAAATAGAGGGCTTTACGTTGATTGCTTCAGGGGACAAAGAAACTCGAGGAGGTTCATCAGACGAAGAGTCATCAGATGATGAACATAAGCCAACCATTTACCAGAAGCATATGCAATTTATGTTTTGCTCATTGTTCCGAGCGCCAGGTTCCTCTTCGGGAGATTTGACCACCGGGTGATTTCAAATTATCACTTCTCATTTAACCCGAAGCCCGAAGGCCCGAAGTCAGGGTTCCTCA
>SNQJ01S0173192.1:0-27483 GCA_010110895.2 Picea sitchensis
TCTGGGGCACGCTTCAATATATGAGGTCAAACTTAGGCTTAGTTACCTTTTTACAGGTTTTGCACACTGCCCCCTTTGCTTGTGTCACTATGGGTTTAGTCAAAACATTCCACCATCAAAATCCTACATTTTCCATCTATCCTCTTACACATTTTATTGAAAAGAAAGTAACTAACCTATGTCCTAACCTACTCCTTTGCACCTTTAGCCCAATTTAAACTGTTGGGCTAAGAAAATACTCTACCCTGGGGTTATTTGACCAAGATTAGACTGTTTAATCAAATTTATTCACTAGCTAACCTAAATTATTGGCTAAGATTAGACAGTATAGCCAAGCTTATTCACTAATCCTAGATACTTAAATTCAAAAGACTTGGCCATGTTTACAACGTATGGATCAAGTCATTATCAATTCATGGGGCTTTATCCTTTTTCTTTTATGCCCTCTTTCTGTTTTTCTCATTTCTTTTCTTTTCTTTTCTTTTTTTTTTCTCTTTTCTCTTTTTTCCTTTTCTTTTCTTTTTAGAACGCAGCAATATCTGCAAGTCAAAAACACTAAAGGGACAAAATTACAATCAATAGTTGATCCTATAAATTATAGGGTTATAACAACCCTTACATCCCAACTCAGCACTCAGGGTTCCCCTAGAGATCACTCCCCCAGGTCCTCTGTTAGTCATAGGTGCCCCACCAGCTGGGGGCCCTCTAGCTCCAGGAGGCATCCGACCAGTCATCGCTACCCCTGCCACTGCTACTCTACGAATCAACGCCCGCCACTCCGTCGGTACTCCCACACACTGGTCCGGGACCTCATCATCCTGGATATGGACCCATATGCCCTCGAGCACACCCTGCAGGACTCGCTCGAACCGTTGGTGCAGATCCTCTAGCACAGTCGCAACATCTCCCTGCGGCTCTCTATCTAGTCATGCACTGGCGTCATCCCGTCGACATATCGACCCTACAGGCTCATGTCACATCGACTCCCATCAAGTCGGCTCTATGACGACCCCTGCCTCTTGACCTCGGGGTCCAACATCTGCAAAACAACACTGATATAGCGTCAGCATCCATTCACATGTCTGATCAACACTATCTACCAAAATCACAAAAACAGATAAAACACATACCTCTCTGGTTCTAGTCCTCCCCAAGAGGCAGTATTGTGTCAGGGTTCTGTCTGTAATCCATATCAGCATATGGATATCGAAGAATCACGTGTGGCATCTGACACCACACTCGAGCAACCATGGTCGTGAAGTAGTGGCCACCCTCCCCTCCTCCATGTCGTGCCAAAACATGTGCCCATCGCATCAATCACAGCTCTCGTCGTGACGCTGGCTCCAATAGAATTCGCGGGTGCAATAGAGGCACCCTCTCCAAAAACTAGGCCACCAAAACTGACCTGAATGCAAAATCACCAGAGTCGGCATGCCAACACCGGTTTAACTATGATATCATTCGGGTATGCATCAGCACACCCCATGCAAAGAGGTCTCCATCCAAGACCTCCTCCACCACCCTCAACTGACCACCTATGATCCATCGAGTGCCTAAGGATCCATAGATCATCACCACCATGGTCGCGAGGCACTCAGTCAACAAGTCATATATGACCTCAATCTACACGACCAAACTCGACATAGTGTTCGGCCCAGAACAATGTCGTGTCACCATGGTCTCCACCCTATCCTCCCCTGGAATATGGGGATCCACTGCCAGTGTCCTCCCAAAGAATGGTAGTACTATCAAAAAGTAGACATCCTCTTCCACGGAGAATGTCAGCTTCTCCCCCCTCACCACAAAACACTGCAGATCAGTGCTCCACATCCTGACAAAAAACTGGAGTAGGAACTCCTGCAACCGTATCAGAGGACAGTCGAAAAACTTGAGCAACCCGTAGGCTGCCAAGTGTCAGCGTACTCCAGGTTGCTCCCTTGCATCCCCTCTCAGACGGTCCCAGTCCCTCTCTTGCTAGTGGACCGACATCGTACTTAACTTTGTTGATCACCTGCATTCACCCAAGAACACCTGATCAACCACATCATACATCAAAAATCATAAATATCAAAAATTCACCCACTGATGAGCCTGCACACAGTGCGTGGCTTTCCCCCATCCAGTTGTGCATCAATGCGCAACTATTCTTCACACAATTGTGCACTAATGTGCAGCTGTCACACTCACAGTTGCGCATAGGTGCACAATTGTCGCTCTAACAGGTGCGCATTCAATGCGTGCCTGTTTGTCCTACCCACTCGCCCATATGCGCGGTTGTCTCTGACACAACCGCACATTATGCGCTAGTTTCCTCACCACAACCGCACGCTCATCAGTGCATGATTGTTAGGAAAAAACCCGCGCATAATGTGGAAGAAGTCGGGTTTTACTCGCGCACACATGCGCAGGTATTCCCCTTTTTCTTGTGCACTAGTGGGCCCCTACCCTTAAAAACCCTTGTATGGCCCTTCATACAACCCCTACCTAACATCTACCAACTTCACAAAATGAAGGACGATGGGACCACTAACCTGTCTCTTACCGCTCCTGGATCGGTAGCCTCCTGCTCCGGTAATCTCAAAATCATCTCACAGCTCTCTCGCCATATCAACAATAGTGTCAGGTACAAATGAGGTGGCATTGTGGACCCACCATCCATATATAGGCCCTTTTCCCAACTTCCACATTCTGTTATAGGAGTCGAGAGCCTCCGTTTTTCGATCTATTCTCAGTCGCGAGATCATGATCCAGCCATCTACACATTCACATTCCCCGCATAATCACCTGCACTTTTCCCCATAGGAGCATTTTTCTCACGCCACGTTTAGGTACACATGCTCACTTTAAGTTTTATCGAATAGTCGTTATATGTTCTTTATCATCAAATATTGTTCACGTCGGGTATTTGGTTTTTATGTGTGCAGGTACTTGTTAAGCAAGCTTACATCCCCTTCAGATATATGTATGACACTGACATGTATTTGCTCCCTTTGTAAATAATTGCATTTCCCAGTCACACCCTCTGACATTTACCTTTAAGGTCCCTACATTCGGCTCTGCAGTATCTTTACCTCTGCCACATTTTGGTACTATCATCCGATAACACTCTCCCCCACATGAGTTGTCCCATACATAGTTCCCCTCGGCAACTTGATACTCGTGTTGATTTCACCCCCTAGGATTGGGAGTCCTGATAGTATTTTGCACTTCTAAGAATGAACCCTATACTTCTTCTCATCATATTTCTAACCTTCCCAATGGACTCCCGGATCATATCATCCTACACTTGGTTCTATTTATTGCACTCCCACAGTTCCATTATCCCTCTATCTCATCCACCATCAGTTTTCCCATCTGCAAATTTTCCTCCATCCATTTAACAAATATAGAAACCCACCCATGGGGCCCCCACCCTCTGCCATTTATCTTTCACAAACTTGTTCTCTAAACAAGCCAAGCCATCTTTTCACTGGGGCACCCGTTTCTGTATCTCTATACTCAACCCACATTATTCTTTATTTCTTTGGTAATTGTATAAATCCCTTGTTTCCAGCATATACATAGCTTTTTAATCGTCATCCTCGATGGTCTTCTTTTACCCGACAAAACAACCCATGTCGCTTTTGGTTGGGGCATCCACCCCTGTTTTTCATATAGACATCATTGACAAACCCCGAGTATCCAAAATCCATGTACCCACGATCTCTGAGTTTGCCCACTTTATTAGCCTCTAACACAGTTTAACCCCATATCTAGTCGTCCCCCTGACACTAGATCCAGTTTTACAGTTGTTTCCAGTCATCCTTCAATACCCCAACCAAGGTCAGTCTTGAGTCCCACAGCATCTTGGCTTCTTTCATGTTACCCATCAATACATGATATCATATATTGCTCAGTAGATTTCAAGAAGCCCTTTACTTCTTGACATCGTGTGTCCCTTCCTGCATAGTTTCCAGAAGGGCAACAATATCTTGACTCTCATTACCTTTTCAATGAGGAGTCTTGGATGGCACAGAGAGAATCATCATTGCTTTCCAATTCTGTTGACCCCCATAACATTCAACTTCAATAAACTCTCATGTTACGATGGGTCTTACTATGTGACCTTTGTAGCTTTCCATACCAGTTGAAGACCTCTAAATTTGTTAGGCCATCAATGCTTACGAGTCACCGACATGTCCTATCATCATCCTTTACTCGCTTTAGAGCCCGTTCACCATTCAAAACTGTCATTTTTCATTGTCAACCGCCCCCGAGGGCGCTGGAGTTATCTACATCATCATACATCTTCAGTTGCAATCCCACATTTTGGTTTCATGACACGAGCATGGGGCATGCCCACCTCGTTTGTATATAGATTTTATTTTTTCTTCCTAGAGAAAGGTTTGGTTCCCACAGTTTTCCCTCTCCCTCCGGCGGATCGCTCTTGTAGTTCCTCTCTTCACTCTTCCACACAATGGCACCATCCACAAAAGAAACATTGATGTATTTTGGCTATATGTATGCTCCTAACCTCACACATCAGGGGGCATATGTTATCACCAAAAAATTGTCCACAACATTACGCACAATGGTTGAAGAAAGACATCAATGCCAACAACAATTAGTACACCTACAACATCAAAATCCATCAAAAAGGCACAAAACTATATACTTGGTTCAAAAATTAATGTGTGCAAATTCACTAAAGGAAGCGTGCACATTGTGCGTAGAATGCGTGGTCCAACACAACCCTAATCACGCATTGTGTGCAATATGCATGAATGTCTATGAGAAAAGTCGCGCACTTCTCATGAACGACACATTTATGAATCTTATCTGAGCGAAATCTTGCTTGGAGGCTGGTCAAGGGCTAGGAAGTGCCCTAAAAGGCCCCTTGTTCACACTATGAATCAGTTTTATCTTGCCATGAATGGACACTATAAATATGTGCCATGGGTGTGCTAGAAAAACAAGAACTTCAAGGTATTGTTATGCTGCAAGAATTCTTCTTGGAGAATCCTCTTTTCTCTTTGAATCATTCAAGCACTATAGCAAGGGCCATTCCCCTCACCTCTTGAGAGGATTGGCATTGTATTTCTTCACCATTGTCACTTGCCATTGCATGAAGAGGAGAGATTTCTATTAGGGAACTCAAGAGCCCTCCCAAGGAGGAAGAGATGATTCATAAGTCCCTACCTTTCTCTATGGTGTTAGCCTATCAATATATTGATCCATTGGTAGCTATATGATGGTCATTTTTTTCTTTTCATGGTTCTAGTTCTTGTAATCTTCTCTAACAATTATTTGTTTTTGTTTTCATTTCCTTGTTTCATGTGTATTTGGTTATTTAATCAACTCACAAACCTCTGTCTTGTTTAGTTGACTTAACTAGGCAAGTAAGTGTTGTGTTTTTTCTCACCCGTGTGACAAAACCAACACAACAGAGAGCTAAGGAAGAAAACCTAGTGCGAGCAGGTGACTCTGAGGTGTTCAGTTAATATTCAGAGCAACCCTTTCAATATTTAGCAAAATGGCGCCACCAAAGTTTGGAGATCTTAGTTGGCTCGCAAGAAAAACATGGAGTGTCGTGAGGTTTGCATAGGACATAGTAGTTGTCGATGGAGAAAACTCCAATCACGCGAAAGGAATGGTGGATGTGGACGCAATTCCATCTCCAATCATTGAGCCAATAAGTCTAACGATCGTAGAAGAACAAGAACAACAGGAGTTGACAACAAAAGGAATGGATATTGACCCGTAGAGCGAAACACAAAACCCTAGCACAGAGAAAAGCCTTACACATCGAATTGGATTAGGCGCAACACAACCACATGAACCAATGAATGAGGAATATGATGTACGAACAGAGTCTGATGAGCACAGGGAAGATGCAGAAGAAGTGCAGCACCCTGCAACATAGCAAGCGCAAAAATTGGAGGACCAAGTGTAGGTTGAAGACATTACCAACCAGCAGAAGATAGACACTGACAAAGAACAGGACAATGAGGATGAGAGCCAAGAAGCAGGGCCATCAACAAGGAAAAAGAAAACAAGGGAAAAACTTGTAGCAGTAACAACACCACGCAAGCAAAAGAAACTCACACTGTCATTGTCGCAGATACCTGAAGGCGTTAAAATAGTTGGTGACATGTTATCATGTGTGAACAAGTTGAAGTTTGTTGACCATGATGTTGCAGACATGGGGAAGTTCCCTGAGTTTGCACAACAAGTGTACATGGAAAGTAAAGGAGAGGGTCCATCAGGGGATCCCATTCTGGAGCCGAAACAGTGGATTGCAGGGCTATATAACACATGAATTGTGAACATGTTGGAGATTCCTCACTTTGGGAGAGGAAAATATGTGAGTGCATGTGTCAAAAAACTATTGGCATTAGTGCATGGAGGCATATTATGGATGGAGAGGCATGTATCCATAGATGTGGACTTAATTGCAGAAATCACAAGATTATCAACAGATGGAGAAAAACCAGAGCAGTACTTGGACGATAAAACAAAAGAAAAAGCCATGACAGATGAGATAAAGAACAACTATGAGACTAACAAAGGATCCAAGGGAATGATTATTAGACATATAAATGAACCAACAACTAAGTTTGTGACAAAACTAATGGCATGCAAATTTTTGATAAAATGTCACAAAGAGGAAGTCCCCATAGGTGTAATAGCAGCGGTTGCATAGTGTGCAAAGGGGAGTCCACTTATCTGGGCTCTGTATCTACTAAACTTGTTTTTGGAGGATTGCAAGTATGTGCAGGATCTAGGTTCAAAGTTTCATTATGCATGGTTAATCATATTGATAACATTGGTTGGATGGGGAGAACCAAAATACAGTGGATTTTACCAGAGGCTGGGGAAATGTCGCGCAGCAAAATACACAACATTATGGCATACTTCAGATCCAAAGAAAAGGAAGGTGGATTCTAGCATTTTCACCATGATGTATGATGAGATGCAGGAGAAGCTGACAAACACATGGAGAACACAACCAGAAGTGGTGAGAGAAAAGCAAGGAATAGTAAACTTTCAAGCTTCAAGACATAACATATGGATCTAGGCTARGAGGGATCCTAAAAAGGAGTGGCTAYAGTTGAGACAATGTGTCATAGGGGAAGAAGTGCAGTGGGCCATGAAAGATTGGCATGAAGAATGGAAGGTGCAAGTAATCCCAAAGAAGGTACCAAAGTCTAAGAAGAAAGCAAAGGTTGGACCTTCAAGACAGTCAACTAGCCCAACAACAAATACAAAAAAAGTGACAAAGCATGCAAAAGAAACAGGAGGTAGCACAACCATTAAAAATCCAACGCAGAAAAACACTATCCCAAAGGCTTCAGGTTAGGAAAAGGAGTGTGCAGAAGAACCAAATGGAGGAATGCAGCTCGAGACAAATATTCCTATGCTAGAGGAAATGTGAGGTGGAAATATCCTAGATATTGATATACCATTTCCAACCACGCATACAGAGACACTACCAATGAAAAGAACAATGTTGCAGATAGTAGGACAACACAAGAAAATGAAGGCACATAAGGAAGTTCCTCAACTCACACTTATAGAGGATGATGCAGATTTAGTAGTAGAGAAAGTGTAGGATCGCATGGCGGAGGTGTGGTATGATGCTAAGAAGCTGAGGGAGGAGATAGTGAAGAAATTGACAAAGGTTGAAGATGCATTGGAACATTTGCAACTTAATACAGCGCAACAAAAAGAGCAGGTACAACAACAACAAACTTATCAGGAAAGTACAGTTCTAGAACAAGAGACAGTGCAGATCATAGCTATGGGGAATGAAAAGTTGTGTATCACCCAGGGGATGTTGCAGGTAGATGAAGCTACAACGCAAAATCCAGTGAAGGATATAGATAATTTGGACTTGGCACTACCCAAAGTTCCAACTATGGCATTGTACAAACTTCTTATAAGTGTCACGCAGAAAATTTAGTCAAGGACCAGTGCAGATTCTACAAGCTTACAGTTGGCCAACAAAGTAAGTAAGACACTGGATATGACACTTAACTGGGTGCAATTCGAGAGGGAAGAAACAAAGAATCGCACTGGAAGAATAGAGAAACAAGTGGAAGAAGTGTTTAAAACCATTCTTGATAGTGCACAAGGAGAGAATATACCCACAGAGGAGAAAATTAAGAAAATAGTGCATGCTATAGAGGCTTACAGATCCTACATTACAGAGTTGACGGACCTCTTAGTACCTACTACTCCACTAGAAGTAAGAACACAAAGAGAGCAGGAGGCTACAGGTCATACAGAAATCATTGCACTTGTAATCCAGGAAATCACAGAGCTCTATAATAAGAGCATGTGGTTATGGACAAACCTTCAGGAAGGTGGGAAACTCCAGGAGTTGGAGAAGAAAGAAGAAGGGGTAAATATTGCGGTGCAAGAATTGAAGCAGAAGCAGAAAACAATGGAAATAACTGACAGGCTGAAAAGTGCACAGGAGATGAAGAATTTGCAGGCAGAGCTTAAATCCATCCAAGTAGAGGAAGCAGTCAAAGCAGGTTCAGTTGGATCCATTACAAGAAGTAGCAGAACATATGCTCACTGAGATTTACACAACAAAGGGTGATATTGAACAAGTTGGCTTGGAGAGTGGGGAACTGTTGAAGGAGCACATTACTGCGCAAACTATGGAGACTGTAGCATAAAAGAGTGTGCAAGTAAAATCTCAAATTGAAGAAATTACAAGAAGGTTTGAGGCGCTCGAGAGGTCAGTACATGATGCACACACTACCTGAGTGGCTCGGGATGAGCCATAGGTGAGTGTTGGGGACCTGTTGGTGCAGGCCATTTTGGGTTAAAGCATCGTAATTAATGAAATCAGTTAGGAAATGGACCAAAGAAGGAGTGTGTGCAGGAAAACAGGGAAAAGCAGCGTCAGGAAAGCAAGAAAGTATAAGGAAGGAAGAAAGATGTGAATCAACGAGGAAAATGATTGGATTTTGGACCAACCGCGCTCAGGGAGTTAGAAAGTGGAAAAATCTAATCCACCTAGGGTTAGTGGGTTAGAGTTTTGGTCATTTTTGTAACGAGTAATTAACCTTTTTTTGTAATATAAATATATTGTGTGAGATAGCGAAGGGAGCTAATGTCTTTAGATGAGCTAGTATCAATACTAAGATATAGACAAACATGTATGAGCAGAAAGACAGAAATATGCATTGTAATCAAGAGTAAGGTCACAAGTTGTGGGGCTTAGTGCGATCTTGTCATCCTCAAATGTAATGTGCACAGTGCTATAAACTTGATGAAGAATAATAAAAGAGTGAAGACAACCAAATATTTGTGGACGTAGCTCGGGGGGGTGAACCACGGTAAAATTGTGTCTCTGTGTGGAATGTTTATCTTATTTATTGATATTGCTTGGTTATGAATGGATTAATTTATTAGTAGTAAAATGCAGCGTGCAATATAATAGCCAGAATATTTACTACATAATAAATCTTAAATGAATGCAACTGATTACAGAATGGTATATCTGGATATAATGATGTGGTAGAATAATAGATATAATGTGTTTTGAGTTAGTAAGAATCTCCCTCATCTCATCAGAAGCCTCCCTTCCAAGATTGAAAACATCTAGGTCCTGCAGTCACCCATAAGCCATCTTGGGTGAGACTGCATTGTGCACTCTCTACGCCATGTTGCCTTCTAGTCTGCAGAAGGGTCGATGGTTTGAAGGGTTTTGTTGGAAACCTAAAGTAGAACCCGGGTCAGCCTATAAACGTCCAACAATATGTATATATAGAGGCCAATATAGTCATTATTGGGACATCAACATATGATTTGCTGATGTGGTTGTGTTATAGCTCAAAATGCCACTACTATGCATTTCTGACATTGGCCTACTCATTTACACATTTGCCAGCCATTTTTGTTGAGGTTCTTCTTAAAAAACACCTTTTTGTATAGTGTACACTCCCTGCATATAAAAAGTAAAAAAAAGGTAGTTTCTTAATTGTTTTTGCATGTTTGTTTGGTTGTAATAACTTGGGTTGTGTTTATGAAAGAAACGAAGTTTTGACCCGAAGTTCCTTGATATTTTCTTTCCGAAAAGGATTGAGTAGTTGCATTTCATTTGAAACGAAAAATAATAATAGGATAGGATGTGCATAGGATCTTGGTTTGCTTTTTGAAAAACTTGCATTTAAGAGAAAAGAGCCAAATCTTCATTTGTAGGACGTTGCTTGCTTTCATTTTCATTTAAAGAACATTGTTCTAAAATCTCTGTAGTTCTCCTTTTTTTCGTATCTAAAAGAACACCGCGAGTTTCACTACCACACCCCTAAGTAATCAAGCCATTAAAATTAACGCTTAATGTTAAAATCAATTAGACTTTTTTCGTTTATAGGGTACACCAATTAGACTAGGCTTTAGGGCCTTGGGTTAGGTGTGGAGAGGAAACTCTCCAAGGCCACTAAACAAACTTAAGAGTCTGAGTTAAGGAGTGTTGAAGTCTAGTTCTCGTAAAAGTTAGTTGGGGCCCCACTCTAACACAGGGGATAAACACGAGGTCGTGTGAGGAAAGGTAGAGGAGATAACCCCTCCAAAGTCGGACCAAGAGTAGTGGGGATTGTATTTGAGGGTCATTCTTGGGATTTTGTTGAATTCATTTGAATACGGAGCTTTGTGGACCTTGTATCAATTTGGGATCCTCAGTTGTATTCCGGACCATTTTCCTTTGGTGCCCTTGAAAGGATTCGGACATAGCTATCCTGCTCATACGATCAACCCGACTGTCGACTGTACCTGCCTAGTGACTGACTACGAGCTGGAAACCTAGTTGCCTTTTATAGGTACTCGCACAGGTGACTGTGGGGGGCATACTACAGTACCTAGGATAGATGTCGGACCATGCTTTACAAAGTATACCCGGAGGGTGTTTCTGTGTTCAAGTTACACTTGCACCGGTAAGTTACTCTAGTGTTGGTTGGCATAATTGTTCTTCCTTGCCTTCTATCGATTGCTTGATTTATCTTTAGGGACTTTGTAGTGTGTGCTCGATGCTTCTCCCTAGATTTACCTTAGAGTGTCAGTTGATCATTTAACAAAGTGGAAGATCAACAGCTTCGTCGTCTGCATAGGCTCCAGGGGCTTTCATCAGTAACCTTGGATCCACCCCCACCACCAATAAGGAGAATATTAGATCAATAAGGTTCTTTCGAAGCTATCGGGCCATAAGAAATTGTGCCCAATCCTATTCCTAGAGGAGACACTCTTGCGCTAGAGGAGACTAACATTTCATACCTCAAATTTGAAGGCTTCAAGCCTGGAAACCCTCCGTTAACTAACCTTTGAGCGCCAGTTCTCTTTTAGATAGTCCCTCCTAACATTACAACTCTTGATCGTCGTCTCGTTAAACGACTGGCGATGGAAGCAAATAATATTGTCTTTATTGGGAGTCTTCATACTCTTGTCTCGACTGCAGGTGGAGGGGGTGTCATGCCCCCTCCCTCACCTTCCCCTACAAGGAATACCTCTAGTAAGACACTTTCCACTTCTGGCAGTGACATGGTCTCTTATATGACTTCAACCACTATTCATACTTTGACTATACAGAACACGTTTTTCGCTCCTTTCTCATATGGGATGTCGGGTTTTGACATAAGTTCGAATTTAACCTACTCCACTTTGTAGACTATTGGTCTGGGGGCAAGGAGTTCTACTACTCCCTAGCAAGGATCTCTAGGGGACGCCTATGCTCCATACAATGTTGTCCTTTACGGTGGGGGTCATATTCTCCCTCTGTCACCCTTGTTTGGAGGTTCTTTTCAGAAACCATACGGGCTCAATGCCAGTTTTAGCATGTTTAGCGGAGGGAGTCAAAGGCTTCAATCATATACGAATCTAATTGGGTCCATGCCATTCTCTTTATTTGGTGCTTTTGGGAATAACGCCTTCTCTTCATTTGTGTTTTCGTCAAGGGGCAACCCCTTTCTCAATCAATCCAACACTGTACAAGGCTTTATACCTTCACAAGTATTGATGACAGAAAGCACTTCCTTTCAAGGTCTTGGAAATCCAAGGCAGGGTTCTATACCTCTGTAAGGGATGTTGATTGGGGGCAACCCCTCCCACGTCTAGTGGAACCTCGGGCAAGGTTCAAATCCTCTACCAGGGGGATCAACTGGGGGAAACCTCAACCAAGGCTTTTGGAATACCATGCAGGGAGAAATCCCCACTCAAGGTATGTCATCAAACTATTTGAATCTGTCTACATTACAGACTAGTGCGCAAGCCCCTTACATTGGCCAAGGAAACCCTGGTTTCTACCAGAGCCCTGGTCTACAAGAAATCTTTTCCTGACAACTTGGCGCTAGCCAATATCCAAGTTCCTCTTTTCCTTTAACTCTGCCACAACCCAGGTTACCATTTCTGGCAACTCTTCATTTTCCAGACTTGTCATGGTTGTTAAATGACCCTATTTTTCATGATACACGTTGGCCTCCTATGCCGACTAAATTACCCTCGGATATTCCAAAATTTGAAGGCAAGCCTGAAGAAGATCCAAGCGATCATGTTACAACTTTTCACCTATGGTGCTCCTCCAATTCGTTGAATGAAGACTCTATTAAGCTGCGATTGTTTCAACCCACTCTCATAGGGGGTGTCGTGAAGTGGTATATTGGGCTCGATTGCTCGAAGTACTCTTACTTTAATGATTTGGCAATGGTTTTCTTGAACCATTTCCATCTACCAGTGAGATATGATGTCGGCACCGAATTGCTATCCAAATTCGAGTAAACTAAGGCCATTCATATCTCTAATCATATCTAAGAATAGCATCGTCGTAAGAGCTTGATTAAAGTAAAGGTCCCTCCTGCATTCTTGCTCGAGTGGTTCCTGAAGTCTTTGGTGCCTTATGTTTCTAAAGATGTCACAACTTCCGAAGTATTTTCCTAGGAAAAGGATATAATGACAGATTTGAAACTGGAATTGATTTATTCCCAATCTGGCATGCTTTATGAGATTCTGCATGACGCACCGCGGTCAACCTTTGACTTGACCAAGCCAAAGTTTGGGACTCATGTTGATGCATTGTGGGCTCATCACAAAACAAGCCCACGAATAAGTTGTCCAACCAAATGCAACAATTGTCACTATAATAGACTGTGGCCAACCAAACTTCTAGTATAATTTCCCCTGCCACCCACATGTCGGAAGTACACATTGTGCAGACGACAAACCCAAAATATAACCAGCAGTCTAAGTGGAAAAGAAAGGGAAAAGGAAAAAATGGTAAGGGGGGTAATGATAAAAAGTTTGATAACAATGTTGGTGAGGGAAAAAATGAAAAGAAGAAGGTTAAGTTTCTGTGTAATCTTGTTGGCCCTTGACCAAGTTTTGAGGGTTTTTGGTCATATTAGACCTATTTTTGGGGACTTTGATAGGATGTCGAAGGAGGAGCGCAAGACGAAGCAAATATCGCGGGATCTTGACCCCTTTTTAGGGATTTTTGGGTTTTGGGATCATGTAACAGGTATGGGAATGTCGGCCCATGGGTTTACCCATGTATAGGCCTGATTTTGTAATATGTATAGAAGACTAGGCGATGTAATAGAAGATAAGTGTAAGTACTGCTAAGTGTTAGTGCTTGATCTACGTGATCAACAGTTGTAAGTGCTTTTTGCATATTGTATGAGGCTTGCAAGGCTAAGTGCAAGTAAGTGTAAGAGATTATGTGAAGGCTTGGTGTTGCACCCTAGCTCGAAGAAGGAGGATCTGGCAGAGTGCGCGCAAATCTCATGTCTTCTGCGAAGTAGGATTTTGGTGCTATGTGCCTGTAAGAAGCTTGACCAAAGATAATAAAGAAAAGAAGAGTTGGTGGACGTAGCCCCAAGGTGGGGGTGAACCACGTACATGTTGTGTTGCTATGCTTTGTGTGATGTATTGATGTGTTTATGTGTTTACTTGCTAAATGCTTTAATATATATAGATAGATATGTTGATGATTTGTGCTTAATGATGTATATGGATGCTAGATATGACCTATGTGAATGTTCTTAGTGCTTGAATCTGCTAGATCTAATCTATCTCTTTATGCTAAGTGCTACTAAACCCCTTAGATCTGAATGAATACTATGATGCTCTATGATTAGGGTTTTATCTACGGAGTGGATAATGGTTAAATATTGATGAATTGTCGTTGCTAAGTGCTCTATTAAGTGTTACAATCACAGATCTGTGTCCCGGCTAAGGTTGCAGACACTGGAGTTCTGCAACCACCTCTGCCTCTACCTTGAGTGAGACTTCATCTGCTTCGCCGGTGTTGCCAAAAGGGCCAGTAGTTAGGGTTTTGTTGGTGCGTTGTTGTAGCATTGAACCATGGGTATGCCTCTGTGCCAACAAATGGTTCTGTTGCCGAGACCTGAAACTGTGATTGTTGGGAACTGAGGAAGAAGAAGCCTTGTGCAAAGATCCAACTTGAAATTGTGAAATCTCCGTGCGTAGATTTGTTTCCCTAGTACGCAACATTCTACTTGACCTGTGAATCTTTGTGCCAAGAGGAAGGTCAGATTCGAAGAAAAGAGGTAAGATCTGAGAGCTTTGTGCCCTGATAAAGGTGAAGGTAGGATCTGTAAGCTTTGTGCTCTATAGACGTAAGATAAGTATAATTTTTTGTTTCTAGAATATGGATCTAGGTATGATTGATAGATTCTATCCTAGCTTGAAAACTAGGGCACTAATAGATGAACGAAGATTTGATATAAGTAGATCTGATAAGAATAGTGAAAGATATGTTATACCTATGCATTGAGATAATGTTTGGACTAACAAATGGATGCAGGATCCTATAAAGATTTTTTTGCAAGTTAGCTACCATGATCCTAGCGCGTAGTACAGGAAGGGTTGGGGATCATTTAAAAGAAAGAGAGGATTAACCCTTTGTTGCAGTTGCAGAAAACCAGGACATCTTGCAAAAGAATGCCCTAGCAGAAGACCTAGTTGCCTCTGTTGCAACACTACAGACCATGAAGTATTGGATTTCCCTAGAATGATTGCTAAGCTTGAAAGAATGAATATGAGAAAAGAAAACCCTAAGGCAGATCCAAAAACTAAGATTATGGCATAAACCCAGAAAGAATCAAAGAAGGTGTTGCTACAGATGAAAGAAACTCTAATCGACCATCATCATGTCAGCTTATCAGAGATCTTCAAAGAAAAAGATTACATCGAAGCAAGAATAGGAGACTTCGACATTAACTGTGTTCTGGATGAGGAAACACAGGTGAATATCATGACAGAAAGAACTTGGGAAATTTTAGGGAAGCCTGCTATGATTCGTCCATTAAGAGAAATAAGATTATTCAAAGGAAAACTGATAAACCTATGTGGAAAGCTCACCCAGATATCTATGAATGCCAATGGAACTTCGAGGAAGATTTTGAGATTGTTAAATTTACTGAGAATAGCACACCATTTGCTATGTTACTAGGAAAACCTTGGATTGGAAGAGATCGAGCCAGAAGGAAGGAAGAAGAAGTCTTAGAGCAGAAGAAGCAAGAGTTAAAAGTTCTCATGACTAGGAGGATAGCACACTTGATTGAAGAACAGGAGAACAAATCGAAGTTATTTAACACCAGAGACTTGGATGTTGAAATTGCAAGAACACTAGAGGACCCACAGAAGACTGAAGTACCTATTCTAGATAAAGAAGAAGTATTACCCTTGAATCTTAGGAAAGAACCTCAACAACGCGAAGTTACTCTGCCAAAATAAGATAAGAATCAAAATGGAAAAAGGAATACCGAGACGAAGAAGGCTAGAAAACTAATTAAGAAAAGAGCTAAGATCGAAAAGTTACAGAAGGTTCCAGAGGGAACTTCGCAGAAGAAAAATTTGCAAAATTGGAACTTCACCGGGATATCAGAACAGCGTCACATGGCACTTCACCATGGAGAAGCAATATAGCCATTGTGAACATTATAACCATTAGACCGACCCCCCGAATGGGTAGAAAGGCATTTATGGTCAAAAAGTTCGCCACCATACTGTTGGATCGCGCTGTAACAGACAAAACTGAGTTATTGAAGTCTTCTCACCCGTTACAAGAGATTCGTTGCCAAGTTATCTATTTATCCTGTCGCACCATGCATCGAGAACACTTTTGCCAACCATGATTATCTAAGCCCGTAGATTCATTGATTTTTCACAAGTGATCATCGCGTTATTGCCATCCATCCCATTGTAATGACTAATTACTCTTCAAACCCGAGATATTCAACCATGAGCGCGTATGTCTGAAGAACTTAGCACAGTCGAAGAATCTATGAAGGAAGTACTCATCGACCTCATGATTGAATGAGTAATGTCTGAGAGAGTAATGTCTATAGGTGTACAAGCATCATCTACGATAGGAGTGCAAGCCTCTCCGTCAACTGCTTGTGGAGTCGGACCATCCCGACCATCAGCAGAAAAGAGAACCAAGCATAAAGATGACCTAGTGAATGAAAAGTTGATCTCGACCATATTTCCCAACTACATCCCACCTCTGGCTGGCACGGTGAGTTGTGGTAGTGTGCCAAGAGATTTCGAGTACAACATAGTTACTACATACCTCCCGAAGGGGATACACGCAATCAGTTTGAGCGAACCAGGACAAGATCGCCATGTTGAAGTTCAGCGACTTCAACTTAGGAGATTGCAAGATCTATAGTATGCTTGCCCCGTATAAATATCTAACCAAGACAAAGGGGAAGAATTCAAAGATAATCCCCTAGTCATGGACTCTGAACCTCGCGCAGTCCACCCTGTTGAATGCCATGAAAATCCCACACTTCGGAAGGCACCAGGAAGTCGATGCATGTGTCAAGCTATTACTTTCATGTTACCATGGTGGCTACTTATGTCTAGACTGTCGTATCACAGTTGATATGACACTGATCCATAGGATCACAGGACTGAGTATGCAAGGACCTGATCCACGGGAGTTCTATCTAGGAAAAGCCGCAGATCGCACACTAGCACAGAAGATCAAGGATAAATACGACGATGTTGAAAAGGGGACGTGAGGCTACAAGGTATCTTCCATCCAGAGTGGCATAGTGCACCTAGCATGTCAATTGATAACTGGAAAGCTGGTATGGAAGAACCAACCTATGCAGGTTGCATGCTTTGTCATTGACCTTGTAGAGAAGTGCACGGAAGGCCTACAGATGAACTGGGCGAATTACCTAGTTAATCAGTTGGAACTAGATAGCCGAGAAGCACAGGATCGGGGTTATGAATTTCACTTTAGTTGGCTCCTGATCCTCATTGCGTTTGTTTCCTAGGAGATGTCAAAAGGTGCAACCTTCCCGGATATTGAACCATTTGAGCCACTTGCTGCAAAGTTCACCACACTCTGGTACTCGAGTGATATGAACAAACAGTGGCAGTCGAACGTTGTTTTTCATACATATTACCTCCAACTGAAGAGAGCCATCGAAGTTGAACCTCGCATGACTCTGAACACCTTACAAATATTCTAACCCCTGATGAAATTCCGTGCAGATCGACACTTCATCTACATTACAGCACGAGTGGATCAACATAAGGAGCATCTCCAGTCATACTATAAACTTATGGAAGAATACCTTGAGGAGATCACTAAGGACTGGTCAGCTGACCTCCTTATCCCCTCCAACCCCGCAGATATGTATGACCTTGACAACCTGGAGGACACTCACAAGGAACAGAACACACCCGAAACCAGCAGAAGGAAGAAGACTGAAGAGGTCCAAGACTTAAGTAGCGCCTCAGGAAAGACTGCCTCTGTATCATCTGACCGAGGGGGTGATGACGAAGAGATAAATGACAAAGAAACTGAACATAAGCAAGGTGAAGTAACACCACCAAGAGATGAGGTTGATCCCCTAAAGAAGAGGAAGGTTTCACCCCCAAAACCTTCTTCCCAGAAGAAATCGAGAGCCACCGTAACCAAAATGCAGACTGTACTCACCACCGACGACTTCGACTTCCTCATAGCAGCTCTAAACGATGCTTTGCTAGAAATCGTGGAGAAAAAAGAAGCCAAGCAGGAGGAAATGTACGATAGAATTGAAGCCAAACTCTGAGGGGTACAACATGCCCTTCAGTCCAGTCGCGCAGTCTCCACTGCACCCCTTCCATCGAGAGAACTAGATTTGGGAGACAAGCCAACCTAACTCCGTCAACCAGCAGATGCAACTGAAGCTCGCCTTCGACGAGCACAAGAAGAAACAGAACAAGATACCTAGGCCTTGAAGCAAGTGCAAGGCGTACTCGTAGAACAACGCAGAGTTGCAGAACAGGAAAAGGTTGCTCTCCAAGCAAAGTTTGAAGAAGAGAAAGCACATATGCAACAAGGAAAAGAACAGTTGCTTGCGGAGCAACTCGAAGTGAAAGAAGCGGTCAATAGAGCACTTCGCTCTGTGACAGGATTAGAACCACAAGCAGAAGACCGAGTCACGCATCAAGTAGAGTAGCTTGCGAAAGCTATCCAACAGCTACAACAACGAATAGCAGACTTAGAGCTGCGCACAGTGCCCAACACTCTGCAGGATGTAAGGGATCAAAGAGAAGCAACTACCTGGAGCGCAATTGAAAGAATAAAAGTCCTTGCCATGGAATGCAAGCAACTGAGTAATCATAGTGCCTAGACGTATGAGCAACTCACTAAGAAGCCAGAATTGAAGGCACTGGAGTCATAGCTCCAAAAAGCGAAGCAGCAAGCAGAGACAATACAGGCGCAGTTGAAGCCCCTGTCAGCTGTGGAAAGAATGAAGCAGTCCCAGGAACAATGCACCGCCCAACATCAAGTCCACACTCTTCAGAGTAGAGTCATGGAAGTGACTGAGCGACTCCAACATCTACAAAATAAGGCTTATCAACTGTTCACAGAGATCAAAGGCCTAGGAGCAGAACTAGAGCAAGTTGTCACTGCAATTGAACAACGCCTAGAGGGACTTGTCAATGATGCATTCATCCAAGAGTTCGTTGAACAAGAGGTCGTAGCACAACAACAAGTCGAAGCAGCTCAAGGCTTTGGAAGCAGAACTAACCAGACCAGAGTGACTCGGGACGAGTCACAAGTGAGTGTTGGGGGCCTGTTGGCCCTTGACCAAGTTTTGAGGGTTCTTGGTCATATTAGACCTATTTTGGGGGACTTCGACAGGCTGTCGAAGGAGGAGCACAAGACAAAGCAGAGATCGTGGGATCTCGGCCCCTTTTTAGGGATTTTTGGGATTTGGGATTATGTAATGGGTATGGGAATGTTGGCCCATGGGTTTACCCATGTATAGGCCTGATTTTGTAATATATATAGAAGACTAGGCGATGTAATAGAAGAGAAGTGTAAGTAGTGCTAAGTACTAGTGCTTGATCTGCGTGATCAACAGTTGTAAGTTCTTTGTGCATACTGTATGAGGCTTGCAAGGCTAAGTGCAAGTAACTGTAAGAGACTGTGTGAAGGCTTGGTGTTGCACCCTAGCTCGAAGAAGGAGGATCTGGCAGAGTGCGCGCAGATCTCCTGTCTTTTGCGAAGTAGGATTTTGATGCTATGTACCTGTAAGAAGCTTGACCAAAGATAATAAAGAAGAGAAGAGTTGGTGGACGTAGCCCCAAGGTGGGGGTGAACCACGTACATGCTGTGTTGCTATGCTTTGTGCTATGTATTAATGTGTTTATGTGTTTACTTGCTAAATGCTTTCATATAGATAGATAGATATGTTGGTGCTTTGTGCTTAATGATGTATATGGATGCTAGATCTGACCTACGTGAATGTGCTTATTGCTTGAATCTGCTAGATCTAATCTATCTCTTTATGCTAAGTGCTACTAGACCCCTTAGATCTGAATGAATATTGTGATGCTCTATGATTAGGGTTTTATCTGCGGAGTGGATAATGGTTAAATATTGATGAACTGTCATTGCTAAGTGCTTTGTTAAGTGTTACAATCATAGATCTGTGTCCCGGCTAAGGTTGCAAACACTGGAGTCCTACAACCACCCCTGCCTCTACCTCGGGTGAGACTTCATCTGCTTCACAGGTGTTGTCGAAAGGGCCAGTAGTTAGGGTTTTGTCGTTGCGTTGTTGTAGCATTGAACACTTGGTTTGCCCATGTGCCAACAAATCTTCGCATGGATGATCACTTGACTCATCAATTCCCTTGGATGGAGGATGCCCAGAAGCTTTTTGCGCAGCAGCAACCTATTGTGTTAACTAACCCTTTCCCTCAAGGGAAAAATATGGCATAGGCTTCCTCATCCACAAATGTGTCTGGGGGCAATCAGGGTGCTCCCACACTTAATGCTAACACCGGATCCGCAAATGTGTACATGATGAGAGCGGACGCTCATCTTCAAACCAGGGCCTATGATTATGAAATGCTTGAATCTTTCGAGAAAAGAAAAGAAGCTCTTAACTCGTTGCCTCCTCTTCATATTGAGAAAACAATGGGAGAAACAGTGACTCACATCCCCAAGGGTGCGTTTAAGAAATCTTCTCATAATCCAAATGCAAGGGTTGCTCAAAACTACTTAGTCATTGAAGAACTTGCACAAACCCCTTATGCGATGTTTGCTCTGTAGGTCCTCCAGAATTTCCCCTCTCAAAGAAAGGCGTTAATGTTCGCTTTAAGTGTTGTTGAGTCAGCTAACTAGGGATCTATCATTTTTTACCCTTTCGATCACAAGCCTCGTTTGCCTCACCACGTCACCTTTCAGATAGTAGTGGTGTATGCCACCAAATTGTTGACACGAAATATTTTTCGTACGGTGGTAGACGAGGATGCATCAACTTGTGTTATGTCGTTGGCATGTCGGAAGGCTATTGGTCAACCCGAGTTGTCTATGTCTCCTACGTTGTTAACTACATTTGACGGACACTCTTTTCGATCGCATGACATAATCCCCTCCTTCCCCGTGCAGTTGGAGGGAAAAATTGTGTGTGTCGAGGTCGAAGTAGTCGAGGTGCCTCTCGACTACAACCTTTTGTTAGGTCGAAGTTGGACTTATGCAATTATAGCGGTTGTATCCTCTATATTTCATGTACTATGCTTTCCTCATGAAGGTAGGATAGTAATCATTGATCAGTTGTCCTTCTCTCGTCCTGACCCTTCATCGAGAGCATCCACGGTCCCAATGATTGACAACCTGCAGCAAGGTACCGTCAACTTAGGTGTTGGACTGTTTCCATCTTTGATGTATACTTCTGATTTTTTAGCACCTTTGAATGATGTTAAGTTTATTTCGGTTGTCCCTGATCAGCCTAAGGTTGTGATTTTCCAAGTAGCTTTGTTTCAAACAACTTATTTCTTTGATCCATGGAATTTACCTTCCCCATCGGCTTCTATGGAAGGGGTAGGGCATCCTGGCATGGTTATGGCCCTATCCAAAGCTAAGGTCACGTATAGTATTGTTCAGTAAACCTCGACCAACTCTAATCCAACTCCCCCTCAAGAGCTGGATCTTGTTCTAGAGCCTATTTGGGTTGAAGAGTCTCTTACTTCGCATGATCCTTTGGACTTGGTATTGCCCTTTGATGAGGTGATTTTAGAGGAAATTACAAGTTCGGATAGACCTTGGGATGATCTTCATCATAGATCATACTTTTTACCCAAGCTTAGGAGAGTGTAAGTATGATAGTTTACTTCCACCATGAATGGAGAGGTCACTCATCTTGTCAACCCTTTGGCAACACACATAATATATGTCGAAGGAAACATGACGTATATAGTTGAGACTATTCCGATTGATATCTCTAAAACCCCTGGTGTCGTTGAAAACATCTTCATCAGAGCGGATTTTTCTCGCGAGGAGATTCAAGTGTATACCAAATTATTTAAAGAATTTTGCGATGTTTTTGCATGGTCTTATGAGGAGATGTCGGGCATTGACCCTCGTATTATTGAACATGAGATTAGAACTTATCCCGATGCTAAGCATGTTCGGCAAAAGCTTCACTTGGTCAACTCTCGAAAGGAAGTGACCATTAAAGCTAAGGTAGAGAAATTGATTAAGGTTGGTTTCATCTACCTAGTTCAATTGACGGAATGGGTGTCAAACCCCGTTCAAGTCAATAAAAAGTAAGGTACAATTTATGTGTGCATGGATTTTTGTGATCTGAATAAGGCATGCCCGAAAGATACCCCATTCATTGATCAGATTATCAATGAATGTGTGGGTTGTGAAGTTTTTTCTTTTATGGACGGTTTCTCAGGGTATAATCAAATTCAGATCAAGCCCAAGGATCAACATAAGACTGCTTTTATATGTCCTTGGGGTACTTTTTCATATAAGAAAATGTCTTTTGGCCTAAAAAATGTTGGAGCTACTTTCCAGCGGGCCATGTCATTTGATTTTAATGACCTCAAACATATAGTCGAAGCATATCTTGATGATCTTGCGTCACCTTTTCACAAAATATCCTATCATCCCACTCACCTTCGACTTATTTTTTAGAGGTGTCGCTACTACTGGATTCGCTTAAATCCAGACAATTGTAGTTTTTGTGTTACATCGGGACATTTATTGTTCTTTATCGTGTCCACCAAAGGGATCATGGTCGATCCTCTTAAGGTTGAGGCAATAGTTCAATTGCCCCCTTCCCCCGGTGCAAAGTTCTCCGGCTTCAGAGTCTCCAAGGGAAAGCTAACTTCTTACGGTGATTTATTGCTAACTATGTCGAAATAACTAAAGGTTTAATGTGTCTTTTGAATAGAGGGGTCCCATTCTTTTGCGATGAAGCGGCTCAACACTCTTTTGAGGCGTTGAAAAGTGCCCTGACATCTGCCCCTCTGCTTAGCCCTCCTGATTATGGCAAGGATTTCTTGTTATACTTGGCTACAGCAGAGTCCACCATCAGTATGGTCTTGGTTCAATAGGATGACATGCTCCAGGAACACGTTAGCTGCTACCTCATTCGAGGCTTAGTCGGACCAGAACTCAACTATACCCATGTTGAGAAACTGGCTTTGGTAGCTGTCCACGTTTTCCAAAGGTTTCGTCATTATATTATACTCCGTAAAACCACCGTTGTAGCCATTATTAATCCTTTTCAATATGTGTTGACACGAGGGGTCATTGGCGAGTCTTTGCAGATTTAATTTTGAAACTTCTGATTGAGAGTGGTAAAGATTTACTGGAAGAGTCGGTGATCAATGGGGATCTTTTCTTTATTGCAACTTATGACCCTTGGTATGGAGATATACTTGTGTATCTTCAAACTCTGAAGTGTCCTTCCTCTGCTTCTCATGATGAGCATTGACAGATATGCTATCAAGCATGAAATTATCTTATCGTCGAAGACACTTTGTATCATAGAGGAGTTGACTATGTTCTCCATCGTTGTCTGACTCATGAGGAAGCATAGCTCGTGCTAAATGACTGCCACACTAGAGAATATGGTGATCACTTGTCTAGGTTGGAAACAGCCCAGAAAATCCTTCATGCTGGATACTTCTAGCCTCGTTAATCAAATACTGTATCGAGGCGGTTAAGAAGTGCCACCCATGTTAGATCTTCTCTCGAAAGATGCGGATGCACCCTATTCCTATGTTTCCTATTATTGTTGGTGGTCCCTTCACTAAGTGGGGAATTGATTTCACTACATGCCACATAGTTTTTGCTAGGGGGAATCATTATATCATTATGGTAGTAGACTACTTCACCAAGTGGGTCGAAGCCATGCCAACATTTAGCAATGACGAGGAAACAGTGGCACTCTTCGTTTTCAACCAAATAGTTGCTAGGTTCGATATACTGAAAGATATTGTCACAGACCATGGAAATCACTTTCAAAATAAGATGATGATTGAATTAACGTCAAAGCTAGGGTTCAAACAAGAACATATGTCACCCTATTATCCACAAGCGAATGGTCAAGTGGAGGTGGTTAATAAGTCTCTTAATACTATTCTATAATGAGCAATCAATTCGGCCAAGTCGAATTGGCATTTGATGTTGTATTCAACACTTTGGTTATATCGAACTTCCATCAAGACTGCTACATGATTCTCTTCTTTCCAACTTGTTTACGAGATGGAGGCAGTCTTGCCTATAGAGTGTGAGATTCCTTCTCTCAAGTTGGGTTCATGGATGGTGTCATTCGACACACTCGGAGGCTTGCTTCCACAAATTGGGTAATCTTCATGCCCACTGGTCAAATGGTATCTTCTGGAGGTGCTTGTCTAGGAGAAGCAACCAATAATGTTTTCGAGTATAGTGTTGTAATAGAATTACTACATGATGTGTTGCCACATGGTATTTCTCACCTCCGGGTTCATTTAAATGCTCAACTGGTAGTGTCACAGTTAAAAGGAGTGTATCGCGTCCACAATCCCACCCTTCACTGACGATTCCTTAGGTTACATCTCTTGGAACGTTATTTTGATTATATTACATATATTCATGTTCCTAGGCAATCTAATCAATTAACTCATACATTGGAAAATCATGTTTTAGATTGGCATCTTTCACATATATAAATAAAGAAGCATACACATACACACACATGTAAATATATTTGTACAAAAGATATTTACTCCATAAGGAAAAAGATATGTATACATATATAATGTGTCCAAAAAATGATGTCACGGTACAAAATGTGGGCCATGGGCCTTAAAAGTGTCAAGTATATATCGTCGAGCTTAAGCCCTCAATACATAAGAGAGATAAAAAAAATGGGTGCTTCGACACGCATGATGTCTGGTACTAGTCTAAGATCTAGGCCTATTGGCCCTACTATAAAGCACTATGGCGTTGGTGATCCATGATCTTTTCATCAATGTGACTTATTAAAGAAATGTATTAAATGAGCATAAATTGAAGTGCACCATAAAGAAGGAATAACTCAATAATGAAGAGACATATGCATCAGATCTGAACATAAAAACTTGATAACGGAGTTCGTCCCTGGTGGAATACGTGTCTGGGTCCTGCTCTCAAATGGGTAGGGCTTTTTATTAACTCAACAAAAGAATTTGGAAAAATACATAAGTATACCTCATTCTGGAGTTACGTTGCAGAAGCTTTGCTTAGATTAGAAAACAAACAACACCACTGAATTTGTGGCATCGAATTACCGAAAAACGACTGTCTCCACACCTCAATCTGAGTCTGGCACTTTCATGCCCTTGAGAAAATTCGTCTCGATTTTCATGCCTGCACCTACAATTAAATTCATGGGGAATTTCTCAATTTCTGTGTCGTCTGTACGGTCGCACACCACCTGCTCTGACCCTGAACTCTGGAAAACTCGACTCTTAAGTAATATTGGCGGGCGGATATGCCAACAGAGTCATTTGGCTAGTTGGTTGGCAGATATATTTAAAGCACTTTGGTTAGAGGAGGTTTCGGGGTCAATCCCGTGGACCTCCCATTTTAATACAAGGCATATATATATGTGTTATCCGTTGGGATTGTTGCCAACTTAGGAGTCTGGTTTGGTTGTGGCAGATCCCGCTAGATCTGGTGGCGAATTTAGCAGACTAGGGGTTGGCACTAGCCAACCCCTTACCCTTTTTAAATTTCAATTGTTGGGCGTCCTTGGGCATTTTCCTGCTGCCACGTGGCAGTCTATGACTGGGCCACATGACGACCTTTCATTGGCCCACGTCACCTCATTGCACAGATAACCACATCACCTCTACCATGTCAACCTACCATGTCACCTATCGGGTGGTTGTACGGTCTGTCACATGGTTGTATGGACTGCCACGTGGCACCTTCCCATTGGTCCACGGATTTGATCGAAAAAGTCCAAAAATGAGTGACACGTGGAAGCTTCTGGTTTGGTATGTCACCATGTTGACATCAACATGACATGTGTCACCCTCTGCGTGTGCCACGTACACTATACGGACAATGACGTCATATGTATTGATGCTGACGTTAGCAGTACGGATGTTGACTCATCCCTGCTGACTGGGATAGGTTGACCAAAACTTTGACCATGAATATATTTTGATCCGTAACTCCGTTTGACGATCCATTTACATCGTTGGAAATATTGTGATGCGCTCTTCGCAATGATGTCAATTTCACTGAGTTTTGACGACTTTTGATTTTTTCCCTTTCTCTGTCTATTGAGGCCATTATGGGCTTCCTAGGTTGCTTCTACGAATTTTGAGATATGCTTAGTCTTCTCTGGATCCTTTTTGGATCACGCCTTCCCACTGAGAGATTTTTGGACCACCAAAAGCTTTCATCAATCAACATATAAGTGAGGGAAGAGTTCCCTCACCTTGTCCTTCTCAATCCACTTTGTCTTGCTTGGATGTGTGCCCTTTAAGCCCACTCAAAGATAATCAACATCACCCCTGCATGAAGTCATTGTCCTTCTGTCTAGGATGATCCTTCAACTCATCCAAGTACTCAGGAGCAAACTCATCAACTGAAGGTATTGAAACTTCCTCACCTTGATCCATGATCATGAGAGGCTAAAAAAGTTTCAAGTTTTCTACATTTACAACTGAGTAAATCTGTATATAAGGTGGAATATCTAGACGAAAAGCATGAATGGGCTTGAGTTTCTTTCCTTCACCCTTCAATCTCTCCTTGTTGATGTGAATCCATACCTAGTCTCCAACCTATAATTGATGATCAATCATGTGTTTGTCATGTCGAGCTTTATACTATGCTTGACTTTTCTCCAATTGTTCCCTGACTGCTTGGTGTACCTGTTGGATCCTCTGAATGAACTTACGGGGCCTGTATTCATTTCTTTCTTCATTTGAATTGACATCTCTCCCATACATCAAGTCCAGAGGGACCTTAGGAAAATACCCAAAACATGTCTCGAAAGGCGAACACTGAGTAGAGGAATGTAAGGCTCGATTGTAAGCATGATGTACATAGGGTATCTATTAATCCCATAACTTAGGATGCTTGTTGTAGTAGCCTCGAAGAAAAAGTACCATTGTTCGGTTAACAACCTCTATTTTTCCATCGGTCTGTGGATGGAAAACAATGTTCCTCTTCAACTTGGTGTCCATCATTCTCCACAAGCTTGTCCAAAAATCCCCAAGGAATCGAGTATCTTGATCAGAGATAATGGATGTGGGTAACCCAAAGTGAACCCAAACATACTGAAAGAAGAGATTAGTCGTCTGCTCAGCAGTGATTTGCTTTTTACATCACATCAAGATACACATCTTGTTGAACCTATCCACTACAACATACAAATAGTCATGACCCATTTTCAACATTGGTAAACCCCCTACAAAATCCATGGAGATACTTTCCCATGGATGGGATGGAACAGGAAGTGGTGAGTATAGCCCCAATGTTCTATTAGTGAGCTTACAAGTACAACACATCACACACCCCTTTACATATTTAGTTACAATTTCTTTCATCTGAGCCCAGTAACAAAATCTTTTCAGATGAGCCATAGTTTTTTCTACCCCAAAATTCCCATACACAAGAGAAGTGTGAGCTTATCGTATTTGTAAGGTAGCTAGAGAGGTAGTGGGGGGGCCCAGAGGGTCCATAGTGATAAT